>CAUYPK010062499.1:0-42452 GCA_963574355.1 Loris lydekkerianus | reverse complement strand
TGTGTCATCTTGTTCTGTTATTGAGAATTTGGTCAATGCCCCTTTGTGCTACTCACTATTTGATGTCTTGGCCTATTATCTTTTCTGGGGATTCTAAATAATTTTCTTTATTTCTTTCTTTTTTTTTTTTTTTTTTTTTTTTTTGAGACTTACTATGTTGCCCTGGGTAGAGTGCAGTGCCGTCACAGCTCACAGCAACCTCAAACTCTTGGGCTTAAGCCATTGTCTTGCCTCACTCTCCCAAGTAGCTAGGACTACAGGGGCCCACCACAATGTGCAGCTATTTTTTGGTTGTAGTTGTCATTGTTGTTTAGCAGGCCCGCCAGCTCCAGTGTATGTGGCTGGCGCCCTAGCTGCTGAGCTACAGGCACCGAGCCCTAACTAATTTTCTTGCAGAGAAGTCTGCGAGCTTTCTTTTTGGTTCTCTTACTCTTTATTTTTCTTCAATCTACTTTTATTTCCACTCCTTTTGTTTGGTACAGATGTGCTATGTATCATAGTTTTGTTAGTCTCTTTTTACAAAAATTGTATTCCTTTGATCCTGCCACCTCCTTCATATTGAAATCAGAGATTTTTTTTTAACTTCCATTAATATCTTCATCATAGTTATTGATACCACTGCTACTCTTTATCGAGAGCCTTCTGGCCAGGCACAATATTGGGCTCTTTACATGCATTACCTCAGTCCTATGATAGGACTTGGTCTCATTTTAAACAATTGTAAACCGAGCCTCAGAGAACTAAGGAACTTGCCCTAAGTCCTATAGCTAGCGATAGAAGGATTTGAATCTAGGTCATTTTGACTCAATAACCCCACTCCTTAACTACTAAACTAACACTATAGATTCATAAAGTAACCTAAGTAATGGGTAATGTCTATTGAACACTAATTATGTGCTTCAATTGGACTGTATATTTTCTTCAACAATCCTATGCAATAGGAACTATTATTCCCATTTTTCTATGGAGAATATAAGACCTATAATCTATCCTCTTGGGAGCTCACTAGTGAGATTTTGGAATATATCTATCTTTGAAGCAGTATTTCTGTAGCAAAGTTATCTTAGACCTGAAATGTGGACTGTAGCAGAGTTCATTTGTAATTGTTGAATTATAGCTGAGTAAGTGTGACAAGCATAGAAGAAATGTTTTAAGGTCACACTGAAGAATTTTCCAATGAGAGGGTTAACTGGGAAACCAAGTTGAAAAGTGATGATCACAACTATATTTGAGACAAGTCATCATCAGTCTAAATGGGAGGCTCATTTCTTAGGATAATATCTGTTTGTGCCAGGCACAGTAGCTCACACCTGCAACCCCAGCTACTTGGGAAGCTGGGCTGGAAGGATCTTTTGAGGCCAGGAGTTCAAGACCAGCCTGGGGACCATAGTAGGGCTCATCTTTACAACAAATGGGCAAAAAAAAAAAAAAAAAAAATTAGCTGGGTGTGGTGGCATGTGTGTGTAATCCCAGCGACTTGAGAGGCTGTGACAGGAGGATTGCTTGAGCCCAGGAATTCAAGGTCACAGTGAACCATCGTGAGCCTGGGCGACAGAGTGAGACCCTATCTTTAAAAAAAAAAAAAAAAATCTGTTTGAAACTAATAGCCAATCTTATGATTAGCACTGAAACACTATTTTGATTAAAGAACAAAACAGAGAAACCACTCATAGCTATTAGGAAATTGTAGCTGAAAAAAATCCAGATTCTTTTTTTTTTTTTTTTTTTGGTAGAGACAGAGTCTCACTTTATCGCCCTTGGTAGAGTGCTGTGGCATCCATCACACAGCTCACAGCAACCTCTAATTCCTGGGCTTAGGCAATTCTCTTGCCTTAGCCTCCCGATTAGCTGGGACTACAGGCACCCGCCACAAGGCCTGGCTGTTTTTTTTTTTTGTTGTTGTTGTTGTTGTTCTTGTTTGGCCGGGGCCAGGTTTACACCCGGTATACAGGGCTGGCACCCTACCCGCTGAGCCACAGGTGCTGCCCCAGAATCCAGATTCTTTATCTGACCTCCAGGGTCCATGGCATTCACCCTTTTCCTGTGTCATTGGGGTCTCCTTCCACTCTCTGCCTTGATCTTTATTAATATCAAATCCTAGCAACTAGCCCTCAGTTTCTGGAACGTATACTGAGGTCTCTTCTGCTGTGGGGCCTTTGTATCTGCCTTTCCATCTTCCTGAACATTCTTCACTTGCTAGTTCTTGCCCGTCTTTCAGGAGGCTTTTCTGTCTGATTTGTCCTTTAGTTTGTCTCTTATTCCCTTTGTAGCATTCTTCATGTTCTTAAAAATCATCCTATTTGGGCTCGGTACCCGAAGCTCAGTGAGTAGGGCGCCGGCCACTGGCAGCTTCCATCCCAGCCCAGACCTGCCAAACAACAATGACAACTACAACCAAAAATAGCCAGGGCTTGTGGCGGACACCTGTAGTCCCAGCTAAGCTACTTGGGAGGCTGAGGCAAGAGAATCGCTTACGCCCAAGAGTTTGGGGTTGCTGTGAGCCGTGATGTACTCTACGAAGGGTGACATAGTGAGACTATGTCTCAAAAAACAAAAACATCCTGTTTGTTTCTCTCGTTTATTTTATATCTCTTCTCCTAAGCTCGAGCTGTAGCAGGACATGGACGGTATTCACAGCTGTATCTCTAGCACTTGGAAGAGGGCCTGGCACACATCATTTTGGATTTTTAAATATTTGTTGAATGGATGAATGAAAAATCACTTCTTTATCTATGTACTGGGTAGAAAATGTAAAGGTGATGAAAGGCCATTAATGACAGATATAAATTAAAAAATAGAAAAGGAGCCTAGGAATAAACTTAACAGAAACTGTGTAGGGGTTATATTCATTTATTTATTCAGTGCCTACTGTGCTAGGTTCTATGAAAAAGGCAAACATGTCTTTGCTTATTTTGAACTTAGAAAAATACAAAATTTACCTGAGAGACCCAGGTATGAAGGCATCACTTCTGAAAATAGCATGTATATTGATAACTGTTTAAGTCAAAATTCTACTTGTTTTTTACTTGGGAGGCAGAGAGCTGGGGGCAGGGATAGCAGAATAAAATTATCTGAAGTTAATCTAAACAAATAAGCTTTTAGTTCACTTGATTTCTGTTTTTTTCTTTTTTTAAAAGAAGAACGATGGTGGCTTCTCTAGTTATTCATATTTCAGAACCACTTCAATATGGTGTAGGCTTTGAAATAAGCCACATGTATAGGACATAAAAAGAAGATTAAAGATGACATTTCACATTGCTCCACTGATATTAGCATGTGGGCCAGATCATCTGCGGGGTAGATTAGATTAAATCCTTACCTCAAACTATAACATTTTTTTTTTTCAGACTGATTGAAGATTTAGCTATAAAACGTGAAACCATCGAAGTACTTGAAGACAATACAGATGGATTTAATAATACAGTTGATACAAAAATGAGAGTATAGATGGATATAATCTTGGTGCCGGAAAGGCCTTTTTCAGCATGAACAGCAGGCAAAAATCTTAAAATAAAAGTTTGGTATATTTGAGTGCCTAAAATCTGAAAACTAACACTAGGGGTGGTTAATAAACTTAATATGTAAAATATTCTTTTAAGCCAATAAGTGGGTTATCGCTACCGTCATCAAATCTTAGAACTAAGAAGTATCTAATCCAATGCCTATGTTTCATTGGACTGGGACACTGAGGCCCAGAGAAGAAAATGTCCTTACTCAAGGCCACACAAGTGGTCAGCAGGATTGCTTTGCCGAACCCTCCCAGCAGTTGACATTGTAGTTATTTGGGTGCAGAGACTTAATAACATAATGCAACCAGTAAGCCCATTAAAAAATTTAACTTGTAGACAGTTAAAATAGTGTATTGTTCTAAGCATAATACAAAAAAAGGGTCAGAGTTTTTTTAGAAAAAATAAATGTTCAAGACTTAGATAAAACGCTTAGAAGTGTATTAGTTGGCAATGTACATATAGTAACATTTTTAAGTTTCTAGTTTTTTAAAGAAAATTAACCTGGGTGGCACCTGTGGCTCAAAGGAGTAGGGCACCCGCCCCATCTGCTGGAGGTGGAGGGTTCAAACCTAGTCCCGGCCAAAAAAAACAAACAAACTGCAACCCCCCCCAACAAACAAACAAACAAAAACAACAACAACAAAAAGAAAATTAACCACATTAGATATTAAAAGTTTTATTATAATCCAAATTGGGATTTTTATTGATTTGTAACCTTCGATTTGCTTTGATGATGTTTTAGGGAACTTGAAGCATTTCAGCAGAGAGGCCATAATTCCTACACATTTATCACTACCTTGTGCCTAACAGCCTTTTGAATTTCAAGCTTAATACTAAGTAGAAATAAATAGCAGCTTTTGAAATAGCACCAGGCTTGTTTGTAAAAATAAATCATTTAAAGTGATGGTATTTGTCCACATTAAGACCAAAATTCATAGTATTCATCCATTTTGACAAAAAATTATGTACTGACTATGTGTCAACACTGGGCAAGGTTATGTGAATTAAAATGAAACAAACACCTGCGGCCTTAGTCCTTGGCATCTGGGCGCTCACTGTTTGAGGCCAGCAAACAATGGGAAGATCTTAAAGTACATACAAGGTACAGCCTTGGTACAAAGGAGGGGATTGGTAGCCTGTTTTGAAGGATGACCTGAGAAGGCTTTGAGCAGATTGTTAGATGAGTATCAGTAATCAGAGGGTATCCCAGAATTCTTTCAACTCCATTAGATTAAATTATCTTATTATTTTTGTTGTTGTTGTTGTTGTAGTTTTGGCTGGGGTCAGGTTCAAACCCGCCACCCTCAGTATATGGGGCTGGCGCCCTACTCAGTGAGCCACAGAACAATTAAGACAAATTATCTTAATTGTTTTAGGAATTCACTGTTTGCAGTGCGGGATATGTTTCTGGTAATGAGTAGTTTCTTCAGGAACAGTCCGGTAAATTTCACTTCTCTGGCAGAATCCATTTCCCCTCAAAGGGAAAAAAACAGTATTGTTAACATTTTTCCTGTGTCCTCTTTCTGGCATCTACCAAGACATACTTGAGTTTATTTGATACTTCCTTTTTTTTTTTTGAGGCAGTCTCACTTTGTCACCCTCAGTTGAGTGCTGTGGCATCATAGTTCATAGCACCCTCGAACTCTTGGGCTCAAGAGATCCTCTTGCCTCAGTTTTTCATTTTTTGAGTAGAGATGGTGTCTCACTCTTGCTGGTCTCGAACTCATGAGCTCAATCGATCCACCCGCCTTGGCCTCCCAGAGTGCTAGGATTACAGGTGTGAACCACCGTGCCCAGGCTATTTGATATTTCTTAAAAAATAATTTTTATTTTCTAACTATGGCTGATAGTTATTTTTCTACTATTTATTTACTTATTTATGTATTTATTTGCAACTAATTCTTCTTCCAGTGCAATTTAATCTTTTATTGATTGTAATTTTGGAATGTATGTGCTGTGCTTTTATTAAGACAAAACCTATGTTAATATTTCTCTCAGGGGTGAATCGGGTGCTGGGAAGACGGAAAATACGAAGAAAGTTATTCAGTACCTTGCTCATGTTGCTTCTTCACATAAAGGAAGAAAGGACCATAACATTCCTGTAAGTTTTTGCTCGGTAAATGAGGAAGCCAGTCTACCTCACGCACTGCTGTTACTAAGAGCTCCCTCGTCTCTGCCCCACCCACCCACCCACCCCGCAAAGCTTTTTTTCCCTCAAGAGGAACAAGGATACAGGAAATTGCTATCAAATAGTTTTCTAACAGGACAAACTGGAAATTATGATTGTGGCTTGAATCCTAATTTCCTGCATTGATGTGGTGAGAATTGTTAAAAATCGTGTAGCAGTGCTTATCAAGAACTTCTCATTCTCCACTAAGAAAAGCTCCGCACATATTTTTAGCAGTTTGCCCGAACTTGGCAGAGTTACCTGCTGCGGCCCATAGTAGCTTGAGGGGAGGGTAGAGATGAGGGAAGAATAATCGGAAAAGGGTAAGAATTGAGATATCAGTTATCCTTAACTTTTAGACTTTTAAGCAGAAGGGGTATTTAATGTAGCCTGAGAGAATGGCAGTGGCGGCAGCCTCCACGTTCTAACCCTGCCCTGCGTGTGCCTGGTGCTTTGGATATGGCTTACTGCTAGGAAGGACCCAACCTTGCTAACATTTGCATTTATCTGTTTGTAACGAACAGCAGGAATCGCCTAAACCAGTGAAACCTCAGGCAAGTGCTTTTCTTTATGCTTCTTGGTCTTGAGTGTTTGCACTAATTTCTGTCTTTAGATTGAATCTCTACTAGTAACAAATGCCATTAGTTCTCAGTGAAATCTATTATAAAAAATATTTAATTTTGAAAATGTATTACTTAGAGCCTTATTCTTTCATGGGGAGTAGCATGCCATTTTGCTTCAAGTTTGTTTTCCAGGTAAATGTTAATCTTTATTTGGCCTTTTTTTCATGACATTGAATTGCATGTTTATGAAGCCTATAAACTTACGGTTTCATAAGGCAAATACTAGGTGGCATTATTTTAAGACTTACTAAATTATATGGAAACCTACCTTTGTGCCATACACTAAATTTTGAATTTGGAGCTGCTGCTTGGAAAGTTTTACTTTTTGGGTTACAAATTTCTAATCTGTTAAAGTGCTATGGCATTGTATAATTTTTGCCTGTGTTTGTTTTGACATAAAGGCCTCATTGTTTTTAATATATAAAATTAGGGTTTTCTTTCTGCTGGGCAAATAGTGGAGGAGCGTTATTCTTCCTAATTATCAGATGCCTGCCTTTTAGTGCCACAGGTCATAGCAATGAACAGACCACGAAGCAAAGAGTGACCTCAATTTCCTGCTGCGTGGGAGGAGAGGAAGCATGGAACTGAGCCAGATGCCTTGGATAAGGCAGGATATCTGTGCTTGGATTTAATACTTTCCCCATCAGGGGAACAGTTTTGGTTTATCTTCCAAAAACATAATGTTAAAGCTAATATAAAGCAAGAAACAATAATGTTCTGGAAATGATCTATTAATATAAAGAAACGGTCATAAGTATCTAAAGGAATTGTCATATATACTAAGATTTTCAGAGATCTTTCTTAAAATCCTCAAAAATTATCAGGCACCAAAGTTGTACTATACCTATAAAAATGTTATTTTGGTCCTTTAGCTGCAGATCAGACCAGTAATACAAAGTGGGAGAGTTAATGATACAAAGTGGGAGAGTTAATCACGAAATATCCTATAGGATGTATTAGGCCTTTTTTACCATTTAAAGAAGGAAAATCTGGACCAGAAACCAGCTTTTCTTTTTGCTTTGGCAGTCCACGCTAAGTGTATGTGCTAAATATGTACCTGGGTCACCAGCAAAATAGGTGTCAAGCAGTTAATGTACAGATTTAGGTTTTCCGAATGCTCTGTGGAACATACAAATCATTATCATTAACATTTTTTTTTTGATGTCATTTTAAACTACAGAGTGGATTCCTGTTGTATGTGAGTAGCATGCCTACCCCTAGATTTTACTTTGGGTCAAATCAATCCCTGGGAAGCAAGTTCTCCCAAAGAAGCTGCTGCCTTCTCTGGGCCGTGCTTCCCTGTGGTGCTGACCTGCATGTCTTCCTGCACGTACTCACTGCGCACAGAGCCCCCCACGCAGCTTTTCCAAGTTGATTTGAATAGTAGTCAAGTCACATGGTAACTCTGGTGATGTTTTTAGAAACATTAGAACAGTGGTTCTCAATTTTTCTTCCCCAACACACCTGAAGAATGTGAGATACTGAACGACGTGGAAAGGAAAGAATCACACACAAAATTACTTCTCACCCTGTTGGGGTGCCCCTAGCCATCACTTCCTCACCACATTTTGAGAATGATTGCCTTAAAGTTACGGTGTGAAAAATAATTTGCAAGGGTAGTGTTTGTTTTGGTTGATTTGATACCAGAGCTTTGTGATTTTACATTGACCTTTATAAGCAAAACTTGCTCAGGTTCCCAGTAACCATTTGTATATATCCAGCATTTTATCACTAGACGCTAGTATAAAAGGGGGGGCCTATAAAAACAGCTTTTTTGAGATATAATTCACATACCATACAATTTACTAGTAGTCCTCCCAGCCCGTGGCAACCACTAATCTACTTTCTGACTTTATGAGTTTGCCTATTTTGGACATGTCATATGAATGGAATCGTATGTGGTCCTCTCAGACTATTCTCTCATTTAGCATAATGTTTTCAAAGTTCATCCACATTGTAACTTGTGTGGGTACTCGATTCTTTTTTGTGGCCAAACACTGTTACATTATATTAAATATGTCACATTTTATTTACCTGTTCATAGGTTGATGGACATATGGCTTATTTCCACTTTCTGGCTATTGTAATTAATGCCAATATGAACATTCATGTACAAGTTATTGTGAGGACATATGTTTCCATTTCTGTTGGGTACATACCTAGAAATGGAATTGCTGAGTCATATGGTAACTCTGTTTAACATTTTGAGGAACAGCCAAACTGTTTTGTTTGTTTTTTTTTAAAGAGGCTATGCCATTTTATGTTCCCACCAGCAATAAATGAGGGTTCCAGTTTCTCCATATCCTTGGCAGCACTTGACACTGTCTGTCTTTTGTGGCGTGGTTTAGTATTTTATATTACCTTTAACATTGAATCTTCATTTTGAAAATATGAGCAGATGTAAGTGAAATCGATTTTCGAAAAATTAAAGTCACGATATGTAAGAGGTAAATTTTAAACATTTACCTATGAATTTTTGGTGTACTTTTTATAACAAAATTAAAAGTCTAATTTGGCTTTATCCCATTAACATTCACCAGCCAACTGCAAGTATACCTTCATTGCCTCTCTCCTCAAAGGTCTCCTTAGAGACCCTCAAAGGCTGGCACAAAGCCCCCACATGGTACAGTTTGAGAGCAGATTTGAAAATGACTAATTTCTAAAACTTGATCATCCTCTAAGAATGATTCCTTCAAGCCAGTCCACCTGCTTCCCTGCCTTTTTATGTCCTCTCTGGGATGATTTTGTATCCTTCTTTTTGTCTAATCTGTATTGAATCAGGACGAAAAGGTGATAGATAGCAAGTAGCAAGTATAGAAACAAGGGCCCACCAGTTGAGATTAGAGTCCAGTTTTCAACATTTGACTGGTTGTGGCCGTCTACCTCTAACCCTCCTCCTGTGGTTAGTAAGACACGTGCATCTTTGCCTGGCTAGGCCTGCAGAGTACAGCCTAATCCCAGCCCCAGTCCTCTTGCAGTCTAGTTGCTGGCCGAACCGAGTTTTGAAAGATGTTATTATTATTATTTTTTTTAGCTATTTAAAATTCATCCTATATCATATAGCAAGTGTGCATTATACACTATATGGTAAACACAGGGGTGTAGTTTTCACCATGATTGGCAGACTGAAAGTATTTAGAGACTTATATAGCTCTAAATACTTAGAACTTTAAGAATAATTTCTATATTCTTACCTATCAGGGGAGATACCATGATCACAAAGGTGGTTTTCCCAGGGTGAGGCTTATCCATTGCACTCCGGATGTGCTGACCCCTGCGATTTCCCCAAATGAGGGAAACTCGGCTGTGTAATTTGTGGTAGTAGGGGACTGCGTGAAAAAGAAAAAAAAAAAAAAAAAAGAATAATTTCAATAGCTAACTCTGCTTTTTTTTGGCACATTCCCAAATACCATTTCTCATTTTTATATAGAACAGAAACAAGGGACATTGCCCATCCAGTTCTAGCAGAAAAGTGAGTAGTCACTGCCCCTGATGGTTTATAAATGCCTTCATAATTCAGATAAGAGCTATTAATACCATTTATCTAATTAAGAAATTATTCAACACAGAAATGATGACATTTCTGATAATTTCTTAACTTAAGGCCATTTGTATGTTTTATGATGTTAATTTTGTGTCAAACTTTTTGGGCTTAATTTGTGAGTTTTTGAGATCTTTTTTTGGTCTCGCTGATGTCACAAATCCCTTGGAAGTCATATCATGACGCTGTTAGTGTAGTAGAACCAACAGCGGGGACATAGAAGTACCTGAGCCTACGATTATGATGGTGACTGTGAGGGCCCTTAACTCAGGTTTTATCACTGCTTTTGGCTCACCACTATCCCCTCCCCAAAGTTCACTGTCAGAACTTCTTTTTTTGTGAGACAGAGTTTCACTTTGTCACCCTCTGCAGGGGTCCTCAAACTTTTTAAACAGGGGGCCAGTTCACTGTCCCTCAGACCATTGGAGGGCCGGACTACAGTTTAAAAAAAAAAAAAAAACTATGAATAAATTCCTATGCACACTGCACATATCTTATTTTGAAGTAAAAACCCAAAACGGGAACAAATACAATCACACAGCCTCATGTGGCCCATGGGCCACAGTTTGAGGACCCATGCTCTGTAGAGTGCTATGGTATCATAGATCACAGCAACCTAAACTCTTGGGTTCAAGTGATCCTCTTGCCTAAGCCTCCAAAATAGCTGGGACCACCTGACCAGCTGTTTGTAGAGACGAGGTCTCGTTGTTGCTCGGGCTGCTCTTAAACTCCTGAGCTCAGGCGATCCTCCTGCCTCGGCCTCCCAGAGTGCTAGGATTACAGGTGTGAGCCACTGCACCCAGCCTCAGGACCTCTGGTTTTACATTCATTCAGCAAACATTTGTGGACCCTCATTTTGATCTGATGCTGACTAAGCTGGGTGCAGGGGATACAGCCCATACAGAACTAACCCTGTAGGTTATTTTAAGCCAACGCAAAGAAGAAGAGTCAGTAGGTAACACATACACTCCCTAAGCACTAAGAAGAAAAGACGGAAATCTTGACCCAAAGAATCTGCGTAGCCCTGTCTAGGGAATAGTAAAATAGGGTATGTGTTACTTGCTTTATCTGCAAGTTAGGGAAACACTTTAAAGAGAGATTATGAAAATCTACTTATTATGATTTGGCAGGATAGTATATAATTTTAAGGAATCCATATTTTGATACCTTGCTCTAATCAATATTTAGAGTAAAGATAATGCCCTGCTTATTAGAACATCAGTGTTTTTCTCATGGTTTCCACACTCTGATTACACAGGTCGAATTAGGTAAAACAACAACAAAAACAAGTTTAGAGGCCCAGACAGTTGACCCACCAGGGCACTGCAAAGTTTCAGTCATAGGCATGCTGATGGAAATGACCTCTGGCCTCGAGGGAAAAGGCAGTTGATTTTATCACAGAATAATAGCTAACATTCTTATTGATGGCTCTCAGACATCAAAATGGGATAGGATACCATATTTAAGGAAATTTGGCAGTGTGTAATGTTTTAGAAAGATTTATGTTGGAAATAGCCTGGTAGGTGCTTTGAAGTCAATGAACAGGAAGATTCACTATACAGGGAGAAAACTATCTCATGCCAAGAACATGAAGTAATCCTGGGTGGTGATGTTCACACAGCTTAAGATTATTGGTAAGACTTGCTCTTGACTGGTTTCAGTTGATCACAATGGTACATTATAGTGAAGACCTGTGAAAATGTGGCCAATCTAGATAAATGCCTTGGAAAGACGTGTCAGGAGAACACCCCCTTCCTGTGGAACATGCCTCAGGATCACGTCTCACCCTTGCACTGAGTGGCAGAGCCCAAGCCAGGGTTTGATCCCAAAACTGTATGTTGGACCTTAAAAACAGTCCCTGTTTTTGAACTTGATGGTGGTACAAGGCATCACATTAACAAATGGCCACTAGCTTAAAAATCTTATGTGAGTTTCTTTATATTCATTTTTTTGCTTAGAGAATTGCATTTTGCTGGCAGCTTTTATTTAGTTTTTTTTTTTTTCAGTCTAGAATACTGTGGGTATTTTAAAATACAGAATAAAGATTTATGGTTGGATAAAGCAGATTTATTTAAGTCATAAAAGAAAATTCTGAATGACATTCCAGAAACACATCACTCTCTAGTGCTTCTCATGGCCAGAAATGACACTGTGCTTTCTTCTACAGTTTTCAAGTATGTTTCATGGTTAAATACACTTACAGCTTTTGTTTGTAAAATCTGTTGCATAGCTTAGTTTGCATGTAAAAGGCACTTACTGAAGCACACATGCCAAACATTCTATCCTTAGCCTTGTAAGTCTGAGCAAGTTGGTAGCATCATCATGTTTACCATCCTCTGTAAGTGAAGGTAAGGACATTGCCCTGTCCTTACCGTAGAGATATTATGTGAAACCCCTTGGAAAAATGGAAAGTATACCAACCCAGTGGTGATCATCCAATTAGCTGCCTTAATCTTTCAAACAAGGCAGAGTTAAAATAAGCAGAAGTATTAATATGTTCTTATTAGAAGTGTTATGCTAAATTTCATTTCATGAAATTTATTTTATTTTCAAAATTCTTTGCTGATTTATGTGCCTCGTGCTTCAGTTTTATCTTCTCCATTCAGTGTGATATTTTCTTCTTGTGATCACTTTAAAGATGCTAATTTTTGCCTTTAGCAGAGCTTAATATAACTAGGAATAAGAAGCCTACAAGAGTTGCTGGATGGCAGACAGGATAAAAGAACTGAGAAATAGAGACAGTGTCTGCCCCCCCTCCCCCCCCCCGGACCTAAATAGAGATGTTAAGTTAACATACATCTGTTTTTTTTTATGTGTGTGTGTGTGTAATGTCTTCTAGGGGGAACTTGAACGGCAGCTTTTGCAAGCAAATCCAATCCTGGAATCATTTGGAAATGCGAAGACTGTGAAAAATGATAACTCATCTCGTTTTGTAAGTTTAAAAGCATCAGAAAGTTTTCAGTTCCTCAGATTTATAGTTAAATGTCTGTGATTACGCAAATGAATTATTTCTTAGTTTTTTTTTTGTTTTGGTTTGGTTTGGTTTGGTTTTTTTGAGACGGAGTCTCATCCTCTCATCCTGGGTACAGTACAGCTCACTGCAGTCTCCAACTCCTGGGTCCAAGCGATCTTCCTGCCTAAGTCTCCCAAGTAGCTGGGACTACAGGCGCTTGCCAGGATGCTGCCCAACTAATTTTTCTATTTTTAGTAGAGACAGTAGGGCTGGTCTCAAATTCCTGAGCTCAAGGGATCCTCCTGCCTCAGCCTCCCAGAGTGCCAGGATTATAGGTGTGAGCCCCACACCTGACCTTCCTAGATTTTAAGAAGAGGATAATAAATATAGTATAGAACATGGGTACTCTGGGGGAGGTCAAATCAAGGGAGGTGGAAAGGTGGGATCACACCTATAGTGCATAATGCAAGTCAGATCTATTCAGTATAGAGTATAAATTTCTTAACACAATAAGTAAATTGAGATGAGGTATAAGTGTTCCTAATTCTATATGAAATCAGCACATTGTACCCAATAATGCATTAATATATACATGAAAAACAAAAAAAAAGAACATGGCTCATGGCCACTCTATAGAAATATGTCACATGCAATTTAGAATTTTCTAGTAGCTACACTTTGAAAAGAAGGAAAGTTGCCATAATAATATTTTATTACATAGGGATATATAATTACGTATTTTTTATAGGTATATATTTATATAACCTCTCTGAGCTTATTTCTTCTTATTTATTTATTTATTTATTTATTTATTTATTTATTGAGATAGAGTCTCAAGCTGTCGCCCTGGGTAGAGTGCAGTGGCATCACAGCTCGCAGCAACTTCCAACTCCTGGGCTTAAGCCATTCTCTTTGCCTCAGCTTCCCAAGTAGCTGAGACTACAGGCACCCACCATAACGCCCGGCTATTTTTTTTGTTGTTGTTGTAGTTGTCATTGTTATTTTATTTATTTATTTATTTTTGTGTTTTTTTTTTTGTTTTTTTTTTTGTCCGGTGCTGGGTTTGAACCCATAACCTTCAGCATATGGGACTGGTGCCCTATCCCTTTAGCCACAGGCACTGCTATAAGTTGTCATTGTTGTTTGGCAGGCCCCAGCTGGATTCGAACCCACCAGCTCTGGTGTATGTGGCTAGTGCCTCAGCCTCTTGAGCTACAGGTGCTGAGCCTATTTCTTCATCTTTAACCAGGCATGATAATAATGTGGAATTGGTGTGGAGGTTAAACTGTGCATATTGAGTACTTAGCCCAGCCCTAGGTAAAGTAAATGTTCAACATACGAAGTTGGTATTAGATGTAGTGAACTGACATTTTTATATCTTTAAATTTTCGGTTTATGTATTTCACTTGATTTTTTTTTTTTTTTCCAATTTAATTTTTTTTAAAGAAAGGATCTTGGTCTGTCATCCAGGCTATAGATTGCAGTGGCAGTATCGTAGGTTGCCTTGAACTCCTGGGCTCAAGTGATCCTCCTGTCTCAGCCTCTATTAGCTAGGACTACACGCACATGCCACCATGCCTAGATTTGGGGGGTGGGGGGTAGGTAGAGACAGGGTCTCTTGCTTGAGCTGGGCTCGAACTCCTGGCCTCAAATAGTCTTCCTGCCTCAGCCTCCCAAAGTGCTGGTATTACAGGCATCAGCCACTGCACCTGGCCCTGACCTTTTTTTATCACCTCATATTTCTGTAGGATTAAGATTTCAGAATAATTGGTCACTACTATTACTTCTCTTTTAAAATTTCTTCTTAACTGTTCAACTATTCTAATTCCTTGAAAGCTTTTATTCCCCCTTCAAGCCCCCCCCCAGTTTGACTAGCTGTAACAGTTTGCCTGGGGACATTATCCTAAGTGATAGCCAGATTCAATGTTATTTTAGGTACACTTCCCCTGTCCGCTCAAGCTGCTCAGCCCCAAGGCCGGAATGGCAAATCATCTCTATAAATATTCAAGAAAATGGGCATTTCCTCAGTAAGTCTTTTGCCCTGGATTATCGTCACCAAATTTCGACAACACTTTCCTTAGTTAGATTGGAGAAGGACTTTAGTGTTTAATTATTTTTACTTAAGTTGTTAAAATTCATTCTATTATTTTTTTCTCCTTCCTCTGTAGTGTTTTTGAAAGTCAAGAGGGCCAGAATAAAAGAGTTCAGTTCTAACAGTTCATTGATGTGTAATTTTGGGGCATCTAATATCACTGTGACATGCTTTTTACAGCTGAGAACGTAAAGTCAGGGTCTGCATGTTAATTTGCTATTGACATGGTTTCTGTGATTAATGGAAGGGACTGGATTCAGGGTCACAGAGGACCCAGTAAACACAAAGGTATCCAGAAAACCCGCTATTAGTTTGCTAGGGCTGCCGTATAAATGTGCCATAGCTTAAACAACAGAATATATTTTCCCACAATTCTGGAGGCTGAAAGTCTGAGATGGAGGTGTCAGCAGGGCTGGTTTCTTTGGGCCGCTTTCCTTGGCTTACAAATGGTCATCTTCTCCCTTCTTCCTTTTTTTTTTTAATTGAGACAGAGTCTCACTTTGTTACCCTCAGTAGAGTGTTGTGGTGTCATAGCTCACAGAAACCTCAAACTCTTGGGCTCAAGCTATTCTCTTGCTTTAGCCTCCCAAGTAGCTGGGACTACAGATGCCTGTCACAACACCTGGCTATTTTTTTTTTTTTTAAGCAGGCCGGGGCCAGATTTGAACCCACCAGCCCTGGAGCATGTGGCTGGTACCCTAATTACTGAGCTACAGATGCCCCCTTGGTCTCCTATTGTTATAAGGACACCAGTTATATTGAAGCCAGGCCCACCCTATGACCTCCTCCTTTTAATTTAGTTACTTTTTTTTTTTTTTTTTTTTGAGACAGAGTCTCACTATGTCATCCCCAACATAGAGTGATGTGGCATCACAGCTCACAGCAACCTCAAACTCTTGGGCTTAAGTGATTCTCTTGCCTCAGCCTCCCAAGTAGCTGGGACTATAGGCACCCGCCAAATGCCCAGCTATTTTTTGGTTGCACTTGTTTTTTTAGCAGGCCTGGGCCGGGCTTGAACCCACCAGCTTTGGTGTATGTGGCTGGCGCCCACTCACTGAGCTACGAGCCAATTTAGTTACCTTTTTAAAGAATCCTATCTCCAAATACAGTCACATCCTAAGATACTGGGAATTAGGATTTAAGCATAAAAATTGCAGAGGGCGGTGCCCAGTTCTGCTCATAATACCCTGTGAAGTAGTTTAAATGCAGGATGCTTTCCATGTTATATAAGAAATAGGGATATAATTGCTTGGAATATTGTTTATTCCTAGTAAGATAAAATACGAAGGTTCACTAAATCCGAGTTCATTTAGTATTTATTTTAGCTTTCAGTGTACAAAGTGGGCATAGGAAATGTGCCTGTGTCAATAGGAAGCAGACCTGTGACTTTGGGATTTGTAAGAGATCTGAGAAAATGGAATTCTCTTAGTCATTCTGCCATTTCCCCTGGGTCACCCCCAATGACCCTGAGCTGTGATGAAATCTTAAATTCCTCCTGCTGGGGAGCCCTGTGTTTAGTGGCTGAATGTATCACTAGATAGAAGTCGCTTCGGTGTGTGAGTCTCCAGGAGGGTTTTCAAAGATGACTTAATGGAAGATCCTGTATTTTTACCACATAAGTCAAGCTACCAATCTATTCTGATTTCCTTCTTCCCAAACTGCATTCTAAGTTTGGGGGAAACAGTTCTGTGCCCATTTTTGCCTGGAAAAGATAAACTGCTACTAAGCCAGCATTTATTTCCTTTGGGAAAGAAGGTAGTGATTCTGTTACTAAATGGTAAGAATTAATCTACCTGCCAAGTTGTTGCACTCATTATTTTTGTATTTGGAACAGATATAAGTGTAATGCTATCTTAGTTATCAATTGCTACATAGCAAATGACCCTAAACCCTAATGGCTTAAAACATTAATTATTTCTTTTTTTTCTTTTCTTTTTTTTTGTAGTTTTTGGCTGGGGCTGGGTTTGAACCCGCCACCTCCGGCATATGGGGCCAGCGCCCTACTCCTTTGAGCCACAGGCGCCTCCCAAACCATTAATTATTTCATAGTTTCTGTGTGTCAGAAATTCAGTAGGCACTTAGGTGGTTCTGGCTCAGGGTCACTCATGAGGTGGTCATTCAGATGCTGGCCAGAGCTGCAGTCATCTGAAGGCCTGACTAAGGCGGGAAGATCTTTCAAGCTTGTTCAGGTAGCTTTTGGTTGGAGGCCCCAGTTCCTCACCTTGTGGATTTTTCCCGAGGGCTGCTTAAATGTCATTGTGACATGGTGGCTGGTATCTCCCAGAGCAAGTGATCAAGAAAGATCAAGACAGAAGCCACACAGTGTCTTTTGTGACCCTGTCTTAGAAGTCACAAGCCATCCCTCTGTTGCATTCTCCTTATCACACGAACCCGCCCTCATACTGAGTGGGGGGAGACATTGCCAGAGTGTGGATGCCAGCGGTGGGGGCATTGAGGCCATCCTGGAGGCCACCACAAATCCCTCGCAGGCTTCCCGTCACTAACACACTTAGCTGTAATTGCTGTTACTCTAGGTCAGTGGGTCATAACTGGGGGCTCCCCACAGGACGTTGGCAGTGTCCAGAGACATTTTTGTTTGTTCAGCTGAGGGTCTGGGTCAGTGTTTGTCAATCTTTTTTATCTCATGGCACACTTGAACCTATATTTAAACTTCCAGGCCACACTTAAATTATGTCGATCAAAAAAAAAGTAAAGAAAAGAATATTCTTACTATGCTTTGAACTTCTTTCAAAAATAATTTAATTAATACTCTTTAAAAATTTTCGCGGCACCCATAAGATGCACAGCACACTGGTGGAAAGTCACTGGTGTGGGCAGTGGTGTGCTGCTGGCATCTAGTGGGCGGGGGCCAAGGTGCTGCTCTGCATGGGGAAGTCCCCGCAACAAGGAGTTATCCAGCCTGAAATATCAGTCACGCAAAGATTAAGAAACCCTGCTCTAGATTGTTCCTTCCAATTACTGTCTAAACTGCGATAATCACTTTCTAGAATTTATTTGCAAAGTTAGTTATACATGAGTCTTCTTAATGCCTGTGATTTATACATCCTGTCCTAAAAGTTGACATGAATAGTTGTTATAGGAACCTGTTCTGCTGGTAGAAAGAATTTCTTAAATTGTTTTTTTAGCCACTTTGAAGCAGCTCACAGAAAGAGCGAGAATCAGCCATGTAATCTAGATGTTTGACAAACCTTATTTCAGCTGACGTTCCACCTTCAACATGTTTGTACCACTATGTAGTAACCTTTAAATATGCTCAGTTCAATATATTAAAAGCTGAGGAAAAACATATTTATTAAAGCAGTTTTGTTAGACATAGCTATTCATTCAACCAAGAAAGAAAGGTATCTTTAGACTTTTGAGTTTGGGCTTTAATTCTTAGAAAATTAACTTTTTATTGATATGTATAGTTTTTTTTAGAAATCATTTAGTAACTGTTATAATACAGCATTAACTACATAATACTTAAGCAAGTAGTTGGTCTTAGTAGCTCTATCGGAAATAAGTAATTAGTTCCATTGATTGAATAATGTTCAGTTAAAATATTCCTTTAGAACCCCGGCATAGTGGCTCATGCCTGTAATCCTAGCACTCTAGGAGGGCGAGGCAGGTGCATTGCCTGAGCTCACAGGTTCGAGACCAGCCTGAGCAAGAGCAAGACTTCGTCTCCAAAAGTAGTCAGGCGTTGTGGTGAGCGCCTGTAGTCCCAGCTACTCAGGAGGCTGAGGCAGGAGAATCGCTTGAGCCCAAGAGCTGGAGGTTGCTGTTTATGACACCATGGCATTCTACCAGGGCGACAAAGTGAGACTCTGTCTCAAAAAAAAAAAAAATCCCCATAGCATTTCTTTGTAGGTGTACCCAACACTTTGGCTCTCTGGATTTGAAAGCAACCAGCCTTAACTTGTTTGATTTTTGATTTGTTGTGCGGTTTGATTAGTTACTAAGCACCTGTTCTTTGCCAGGCAGTGAGTGCATTGCTTAATCGATACCTCTATTTGGATGTCTAATAGATTTCTCAAGTTTAACATATTCCAAATGAACCTTGTTCTTTTCCTCCCAGTATTTGTTCCTTTGTATTTTATGTCAATAAATGGTACCGTCAAATCACCTAGTTGCTTAAGCTCAAAGCAGAATGAAAACAACAGTAAAAACCTAGGAAAGCAAACTGCCTGGGAATCATCCTTGACTCAGCCTTTTTCCCATCATGGCCCATGTCCAGGCCTGTAGTGGATGCTGTTGGGTGTTTCAAATCTGTCCATGTCTTTCCTCCTGCTTCTAACGCCCTGGTTAGTGTAAACCCTTGTCTGACAAGGTGTCCTCTGTGGCTCTCCATCACAGTGTCCTGTTTATTTGCCTCCTAGCAGTTACCACAGTCTGTAGCTGATCACTTTGCTTATTTATTATACTTTCTCCTGGAATGTGAGATCTTTGACAGTAGGGACTTTGTCTGCCTTGTTCTCTTCTGTATCCTTAGTTCCTACCACAGCACGTCACACATGTAAGTACAAAGTACATAACAGGCATATTTGTGGAATTCATTCCATTAAAATGTGGTTGCCTATGAAATGCCAGACACTCTTCTAAGGCCCTAGGAATATATCAGTGGACAAAACTAAAGTCCCTAGCCTTGTAGAGTTCACCTTCATTTTGGTTCTAATTGTAATATGTCTGCAGTGACATCCTGTGTTGTGCAGGTGAGCTCAGGGAAGGTAGTGCACTTGCTAGGTCCTCGGAAGATGTGTGATGCCCGTGTTTGGAAGCACAGGTAGAGGACGTATAGGAGGCAGTGGCTCTGTGGATAGGGTGGGCCTCGGGTTGGCGTCATCCTGATGTGATGTTAAAAAATGGTGGGCCTCAGGTTGGCGTCATACTGATGTGATGTTAAAAAATGAATTGTGTATACAATGAAATTTCATACAGTCATTGATAAGCCATGTGCTTACAGTGAAAATATTTGAAACTATAAACTCCATAAGCTTTAAAATCCATTTGGTTCCATTTCTTTGATCTCATATAGACAACTAATTTCCTGAAGAATATCTTTTCTTTCAAAGATACCAGCATATGGTTTGTATTAAAGGGATTCTTTAGGAGAGCATTACCCCTTATGAAAATAATCGTTCGCAGTTAGTCCAGTTCTCTGTTTATGGAGAAGTAAAATGCATTCCAGATGGAGGAGATTTATGTAAAATGAATCTCTCATAATGAAACTTTAAAGACAGGGACTTTAATTTCAAAACAATTGTTTGGATCAGCAGATACATCTTTCCCTCACAAAGTTTTAGTAAAAATCACTTTCTCTATTTGCCCAAATCTTTTTTCTTTTCTATTTCTTGCAGACTGGCTTAAGCCAATGTGACAATTACCAGCTATTACATACCTTTTGGTAGATAACTGTCCTCTAGTAGTTAGAGCTAGGTAAAGGCTATATAAGCGTTCTCCTCACAATTCCAGTTGAAACTGCATCCTCGGAATTTTATCAGCAATCAGGCACTGAAAATTCAGTGATCACCTCCTTAAGTTGACTAGTTTTCATAGACCAGACATACACCACATGTACATATCAGTACAGTAGGCCTAGTTCTTTATGTTGACCAATTTGTTACTCTTTCTTGGGTGGTCAACTTAGAGGGGTTCTACTGTAGTTGTGTAAATCGAATGCAGCCTAATTCTGTTTAAGTACTTTGACCAGACCTTTCCCTGAAAAATGTAGTGAGGCAAATGTGATAGTATCAGAGAGAGAATATGGCCTGCACCAAGCAGCCCGCATCTTCCAGATCACTGGCTGGACACAGCTGTTCAGAATCAAGCTTAGGAGCATTCCTAGCAATAGAGCCTCCTGGGCTTGCTAGAGTCTTAATGCCTGTTTGCGTCTCACCAGAGTGTAGAAGGTCTGCATATTTCTAATAGTCTGTGTGTCTCTTAATGCCACTCAGGTTACCCCAGTGATTTCTAACATCCATTACACTAAATAATAAGGCCACTTAGTTCACATAATACTCGTTTTACTAATAACAAAGCTGCTGGTGTAGTTTAGAGATTAAGATAGCCAAAGCATTTGAGGTAGCCATCTGGCCTTTGGATTAAATGCTAGCTAATTACTTCTAGAATGGGTTTTGTCATTTAGGGCAAATAGCTGCCTCCAGAATGGAGATTAAAGCTCCACACATACATAGCACCCCATCTATGATGAAATTTATAAATCACAGACCACATAACAATTTTAGAGACCAAATTGGAAAGGGGAAGATATTAACTTTTTCAGAATGTAAAACAAACCTGCATTACCCCTGTATTAATTTGCTACTAATTAATCTAGGTTCAGTTACTACAGATACATACCAGAAAAAGTTCCAGAAAATCTTTGTTAATTCAGAACAAAATTTTTGAAGCTAATTAGGATAATTTTATTTTCTTCATAGTATTGAAATATCAAATATGTAAGTTGTCCCTTTGCACATCTTGAGTGAAATTCTTAGCTATTTGTATTTAACATAGAAGAGGGGATTAATAGTATATAGTCTCAGTTCATGTATGGCATCAAAATGTGTAACAGTAATTAATACATGATATACTTGTCATGTTTTTTATTTTTTCCTAGCTTTTTTAATTGATAAAATTTTGGTTGAATATTCTGAGTGCCATAGTCTGACCTTTATGGAAATCAAATACAGAGTGGGCATTCTCAGCACAAATTTCTTCATATGATGCTTGAAAGATAGAAGATCCACTTAACAGTAAAATTCTTTACGTTTTGTTTTCCAGTTTATTCTAGATACGTATTTCACTAAAAATGTTGGTTCTGAAAGAGTATTTATGTATTTGAGAAGAAAGCCTTTTCACCTGTAGATTTTATTCCCTTCATTCAGCCTACCCCTGAAAGAAAAGAAAAGGTGTGTTTGCTAATCTGGCCAAGCGGCTGACAGTTTAACTAATAGTCAAGTGATGTACTGTCCCATGGCCTGTGTCTTTCTTGATTTGCCAGGATGTCCAACATTAAGCAGAGTATTTAAATCCTAGATCATCTGAGGATATTCAGAAAAGTATTTCTTTTTGGTTCTGAAGTTTTGCTTTGTCATGTTGTCAAAGTACCTGGCTGTATGTTATATCTAAGCATGAATGTTGTTGAGCTCAGTGAGTTGATAATTTTCAATTTCATAAAGTTATTTTGTTGTTGTTAAAGTGGTTTTAAAGTAGAATAAATTCTAGCACTTTGGCTTTTAACCAAGATTTGTTGGTTACTAAATGCGTTGTCTGCAGAGATACTAGCTTCTTTGGGTTGTATCATCCTGCCTCCGCCCAGCACTGCCAGTCTTGGCAGCCCTGGCCCCTTCCTTGTTGTTCCTCTTAGTATCCCCTTCTTCCCCAGCTCTTTGCCTGGCCCTTTTCATTTAGCCAAAAGTTACTTCTTTGGCACTCACTATAAAGGCTAGAGCAACTATGAAACATAATTTTGAAATAGAAATTTGGCTGGGCAACTGATGAGGGAATAAGAGTGTTACATGTTGGTGGCTTTGCTTATGTGCCCAAGTAAGTGATAACATATCTAAGCTATTTGGAACATTCCTTTATCAGTCACCTGTTTAGAAGGCAAAAACCTTGATTTTCTTCCATTTGTTCTTTGGATCCAACTTCTTTTCCTATTACAGTCTCCTCTGAAGTAAAGGAAAAAGATTATATATTTTCTAAATATATAATATAAAGATAATGTTGAAGTTTAGATTTTAGACTTGTCAGAGCCTAAGTTATCTATATAATAACTTTGTCTTATTGCTCAAATAAGGGATTTGTCTTACTTGTTCAAATTTGAACTTGTAATTTATCTGAGGTGGTAAATAAAAAGGAATAGGAAGTAGTATGAAGAGTTGAAAGCACGTTGATCTGTACTTAATAAAGGAGTTAAACAAACATGTTGGTGAAAGCAGAAAGTTTGTATTACTGGATGTTATGAATTTTTTAAGCGAAATATTGTCTGAAGAGTTAGGTAAGATTTTGATTAACCTTTCTGCAGTATTAAAATGAGAAGTTTGATAAGTTATTTGCTTGGGCAGTTACGCTAGCAGGGTGTCCTTTGCAGCCTTGGCATAATAACAATTGCCTTTTGGCTACTGTTTCTCAAAATAGCAATTTTTTATAAACCCAATGAAATACCGTACTGATAATATGACTGTTTAAAATTTATAAAGAATTTTAACCCTCAGTATAACATCAGGGTCCAATTTTAGTTTCTTTTAAAAATAATTCTAACTATTCATAAAGACTGATAGTTTTAACTTAATTCTTTCTTAGGGTCTTCCAAAGAACAAAGAAAGAATTTATTTCTTCAAACAGAATAAAATTATTCTGTTTTGTAATTACCATATGGATCCATCAAACCATTGTATTAATCTAAGATATATTGTGAAGTATTAGTGGTCTTACTTTTTCCATAAGATCTTAGTTTTTCAAATTGGTTCATAATAATGAACTATGTTTATTCTCAACTATGTTAAAAAGAATGAAATAATAATAATGGAATTTCCGGCAGTCCCTGTAGCTCAGTGGGTAAGGGCGCCGGCCACATATACTCAGGTTTGGGGGTTCAAACCCAGCCCGAGCCAGCTAAGCAACAATGACAACTACAACAAAAAAAATAGCCAGGCGTTGTGGTGGGCGCCTGTAGTCCCAGCTACTTGGGAGGCTGAGGCAAGAGAATCGCTTGAAGACCAAGAGTTTGAGGTTGCTGTGAGCTGTGATGCTACGGCACTCTACCAAGGGTGACATAGTGAGATTCAGTCTCAAAAGAAAAAAAGGAATTTCCTAGAGGGATGCTATAATAATAACTATTGTATTATCCTTTAGTTTATTATATTGCTAAAACATTGCATTATATTTCAAAAAGATTGTAAAGAAGACTACAGATATACCTTCTTTGTAGTCTTCTTCTTTTGGATTTCAGTGAACCTAGCTGAAAAGTCTTAAGTTTTCAATTTCTATCTATATAATGTCAAAGAGAAGAAAATTGACAGAGGAAAACATTTCACAAATGGTAGACAAATCAGAAGATGAATGCAAAGAGGGAGCATGGTGGGCTGTAAAGATGATGGTGAAATCGACTCAGTAAGTGAAGTCTCACGGTTAAGTCTTACGATAATAGCCTAGAACTTTTTCAAACTCAAAACTAATATATATCTCTAAGGCTAGAAAGGAAATATGGAACTAGCTTCCAGTTAATCATTCAGTAGGAGGGACTTCCTTACGTAGTATTTTGCAATGAGAATTTAGAGAGACTATCTGTTTTGCTAAACCGACAGCTAACAGTTTTCTTTAACCTTGTGGGATGATTGTACATCAAAATGTATCTGATAAGTTCCTACACGTGGACAAATGCTGAAGGCATATATGAAAATTATTAAAAGAAAGAAATGATGTAGCAATGAGAAAATTTATTGGATTGACCATTCTATTTGGTGTTTGTAAATCTAAAAGTGGAAATGTTTTATAGTTATAAAGCAAAATATTAATAGGTCTATCTCTTTGTCAAAAGTTTGAAATATTAGAGTTTTGCATTCTGACGATGCTTTAAATGAAAACTTACTGCCAGAAGAGAGAGAAGAGCCTCCTTGTTGCTACTTTGAATAGCTGTTAATTAAGAATGTGGTAGCTCTTGAAAATAGTGGATATAGTTTTTCTTACAGCTTAGAAGTTGAAATCAGATCACAGATTGCAGATCTTTTTTCTTTCCTTTTCCCTACAGGGTCTTGTTCTATCACTGGGCTGGAGTATAGTGGCGTGATGATCGCTCACCACAGTCTCAAACTCCTGTGCTCAAGTGATCTTCCCACCTCAGCCTCCCAAGTAGCTGGGACTGAAGGCGTGTGCCACCACATCTAGCTACTTTTTTTTATTTTTGGTAGAGACAGGGTCTCGTCGTTGCCCATGGATGCACATCTATTATGATGATGGATGGTGTCTGAGCGTGTCACATCTGCGATGTGTTTCTTAGGGTGGTAGAGCAGGGCTGTTAGGTAGTAGGAAATAGCATGTAGGTTTTGTCGGTGGCAGTGTTAGAAGTTGGAAATGGAGGACAAAAAGCAACAGTGAAAGAATGCTCGGCGCACACGTGAGATAGAACTTGCTCACGTGAATAGTCACACTTTGTTCCCCCTGGAGCAGGAAACCAGTATATATCATGGGGATTTCCCCTGTGTTTCCACGTATGATTCTCTTTGTACCTTGTTTGTTAGCCTGGTTTGGGGTTTTTAAATGGGAAAATTGGGTGACTTCTTAATGAATTCTTGTAATATTGAGCAAAAATATGTATGATGGATTATTGATTTTAGGAAATTATTCCTTTTTTCTTTAAAAAAAAAATCATCTATTAAGTGTAATTTACATATAATAAAATGTAGCTCAGAAACATCTGTGGTAGCATCCCAAAACTGACTATTCATTTTTTCTAAGAAAAGGAAATATGCACTAAAAAACCAACACATGGTAAGAAGGGTCCTAAAGTAGTGTGTAAAAGAATGGGTAAGCTGCAGCGTGAGCAAGAGTGAGACCCCGTGTCTATTAAACATAGGGAAAAAAGTGAGGCAAGAGGATTGCTTGAGTCCAAGAGTTTGAGGTTGCTATGAGCTTTGATGATGTCATGGCATTCTATGCAGAGTGACAGAGTAAGACTCTGTCTAAAAAAAAAAAAAAAGGATGAGCAAGCTGACTGATGATGTAAGAGTGTAAATCTAACAGTTTTCACTTTAATAAGGAAAGAGCATGTTTAATTTACTATAGTAAATATGAAGAATAGATATTCAACTATGTTTTAAAAATTGGTATTTATCTAGAAGTCCTAAGATCTCTCTCTTGGTTGTTTTCAAAAATTTTTACATATAGCCATGCACGGTAGCACATGCCTCTCCTCTGAGGCAGGAGGACCATTTGAGCCCAGGAGCTTGAGGCTGTAGTGTTCTGTGATTGCACCTGTGAGTAGCTGCTGGACTCTCGCCTGCACATCACGTAGAGACTCCGTTGTCAGTGTATAGTATGAGTTTAGACAAACGTACAGGTAGTGTATAGCTAGCACCATGATCCAGAGGTAGAATGCTTTACTCCAGAGGGTTTTCTTTTGCCTTTATGTGGCAGTTTCCTCCTCCCACCCCAACCCCTGATAATATTGATCTCTTTTCTGTTTCTATAGTTTCCAGAATCTTAAGTAGAAATGTCAAGCAAATGGAATCATATAGTGTGTAGCGCCTTACATTTAGCTTCTTTCACGCAGCAGAATGCTTTTTAGACGTGTATGTTGTTTATCTCTCGCTCGTATTTACCACGGTTTTTGTACCCATTCACAAACCGATGGACTTCAGGTTCCTTCCAGTTTGGGGTTAAGAATAAAGTGGCTGTGCACATTCATAGGCTACTCTACATGAACACACGCTTTCATTTCTTTTGGGTACAATCCCACCTAGGAGAGGGATTGCTGGGTCACGTGGTAACTTTATGTATGTTTAACTTTCTAAGAAACTAGCTTTTTTCTAAAGTGCCTATACCATCTTTCCTTCCCAGCAGGGCCATGTGAAAGTTCTCCTTGTATACCCTTGCTGGTCTTTCTTAAAAACTGTAGCCATTCAACTGAGTATATAATTGTATTTCACTGTGCTCATTTTAATTTAGATTTCCCTAATAACTACTGTGCATCTTTTCATATATTTATTGGCCATTCACATAACTTCTTTAATGAAGTGTCTGCTCAAATCATTAGCCAGTTTTCTTATTGGGTTGTCTGTCTTAACTGTTAAGTTATAAGAGTTCTTTATATATTCTGCGAACAAGTTCTTTATCACATATATGTTTTGTAAATATTCTCTCTGAGTCTGTGGTTTCTCTTTTTCATTTTCTTTATTGTGCCTTTTGAAAAACAGTTACATTTTGATGAAATCCAATTTGTCATTTTTTAATTTTATGGTTCATACTTTCTACGTTCTAAGAAACCCTTGCTTAATATAAGGTCACAAAAAATTTCTCCTGGTTTTTTTTTTTTTTTTTTGAAAAGTTTTATAGTTGTGGCAATGAAAATAATTTTATGATTGGGGGTCACCATAACATGAGGAACTGTATTAAAGGGTCGTGCCATTAGGAAGGTTGAGAACCACTGCTTTAAAGCTATTAAAATATCTATTTATTTCTCAGATTATTTAGAATAGCTTTTTCAAAGTTCTAATTGACTGAGATTTTACTACTTTGTTAATAATTTATAATTATATTGTTATAGCCCAGAAAAATACCTTTTTTTTTGAAATTTATTAAGGCTTTTTATTTGAGGCAATAGATCCCTTTTGGTAACCAATTCACAGACATTTGGCAGGTATGCTGTTTTATTGTTTTATTATAGTGTTCAGATCCTCTGTGTCCGTACTTGTCAATTTTCTCTTTTTATTTTCAGGGCAAGTTTATTCGGATCAACTTTGATGTAACTGGCTATATCGTTGGGGCCAACATTGAGACGTGTATCCTTTTTCTTAATTGTGTAACCCACGATAGATAGTGATTTACACTTAGCTTCACAGCAACCCTCTGTGAAGTAACTCCATTATCCAGATGATAAAACTTAAGCCACCAGGTATCATGGGTCGTCTAAATACGTTCAACCTCTGTATGTTAACTCCAGAATGGTAGGGTTTTGTTGCTGTCGTTTGTTTTAAACACTAGGCCAGAACCTGTTCACGTGGCTAGGAAAGTTTCAAGTGCCACAACGTTTGTGTGGCACAGGACATTTAGAAGAGTGCCGTATGCAGCTACTATTGAGTTCTTGTTGTATTAACCCCCCCCCCTTTTTTTTTTACCAACTACTTCTGGTATTGGTAGAATGAGCATGTACTCATTGAAACCATCCTTATGAAATTACAAAGTTAAAGTAATTTCAATTAGTATTAAGTAGAATAAAGTTGGAGGAAAAAAATATCAAATACATAGTATAGTCCTAAGAAATGTCACCTGCTTAAAATGGTTCCCAGCAATGCCTGCGTGAAAATGATTCTGAATGATGGCGTGCCAGTTAGAAAGGGTACAGATGACAGGTCTCTGATGCTTGCTAGAATAATCTCCAGTGACAGGAATACATTGTTTCTGACGCTCAGTTGAGGGATAGATCAAGATTTTTCTGATTCTTTTTTTTTTTTTTTTTTTTTTTTTTTACATGTATTTTTTTTTTTTTTTTGTCCACTTCTCTTCAAAGGATACAAATACAATTTTTCTACATTGATATATTGCATTGTGGTAAAGTAGTAATCACGAACAGTATTTTATATCTCTGCATAGTCTCAGAACCAGCAAAACCCAGAAACACTTGCAGATGACAGGGGAATGAATCTGTGGTTCAGCTTTCTTCATATTGGTCTGTTATATTATAGCATCCTTTACGTGGGTGTATTTTTTCACCAGATGTGGAGGATGTGTTTGGGCTTTGATTTAAAATGTAGGCCGTCTGGCACATACAGAATTAATTCACGTTGGTGGCCCCAGGGTGAAAAGAGGCAATCATCTTCCCAAAGCTGCGAAATAGATCCTGTGACAGCCCAGTGTGACAGAACCATAGACATCCCGGAAGACACAAGACATTGGACCAAAGATCCAGAACAATCTCTAATCTGGACCCCAAACACAGTCGTACGTGTGGTAATCTGAAGTGCACAAGCTGAGTGGGTTCTTCAGAGTAGCGAAGGGAAGGCCAGTAGCTAATCTCATCATTTGGAAAGGCATTTATTTGGAAAAGTCACGTGAGGTGCTGAATGTAAGGGGCTGGCACCTAGCGTGTAAGAGGCTTGCAACCAAGGGAGCTGTTGTGGTAACCTACGATCCAGCTTGTGCATTTTGGAGTCAAACCACATTTTGATTCCCAGCTCTAGCACTTGTTAGCTATGCCATTTCAACTTACTTCTTTGTGCTTTGATTTGCTTGTTTGTAAAATTGTTATAGTAATTCTGATACAGCAGGGCTTTCCGTCCCTTAACCAATTGTATTTCATTCTTAATAGCTTCTTATACTTCCTGGTATAGTGCAGTATGCTTTGAATATAATCCAAGTTAGGGGTGGAGTACAGTGAGGGAAGCATCCTGTAATCTTTAAGTTCCCTCGAAATCTAGTGATTCTAGAAGATGAGGGAGAAATATTAATTGCATGTTTTCTTTTTTCACATACAATCATTTAGAATCGCTTTTTGTAGGATAGTTGATGTATATCACAGAAAGAAAACATTTTATTAGTTACCTTTGTATAGACACTAATAAAGGACCTTCTTTTAAGTAATTTAATTCTTAACCATCTTTGCTCAGACCTTCTGGAAAAGTCTCGTGCTGTTCGTCAAGCAAAAGATGAGCGCACCTTTCATATCTTTTACCAGTTGTTATCTGGAGCAGGAGAACACCTAAAGTGTAAGTTACAAATGTTTTTTTTTATTTTTTTATTTTTTTATTTTTGTTGCCCTTGATAGAGTGCTGTGACATCACAGCTCACAGCAACCTCCAGCTCTTGGGCTTAGGCGATTCTCTTGCCTCAGCCTCCTGAGTAGCTGGGACTACAGGTGCTCACCACAACGCCCAGCTATTTTTTTTTTTTGTTGTTGTTGTTGTTGCAATTTGACCCGGGCCGGGTTTGAACCCGCCACCGTTGGTATATGGGGCCGGCACCCTACTCACTGTGCCACAGGAGCCGTCCCTAAAAATGTTTTTATTATTTTATATTCACTTTAATGTTTTTTTAATTTTAATTTTTTTTTTTTTTTTTTTTTTTTTTTTTTGAGAGAGAACAGTTTCAGGAAACTTTTTTATTCTAGCTAGTAAAATCAAAATGAAATTGAAGGCAGGTGTATATGTATATTGTTATATTGCCTTTCATACTTTTATATTTCTTTTAAAAAAATTTTAAGTTAGAAGAAAAATGATAAGCTATTAATACAATTTTGTTTCAACATTTACAAAGATAAAAATAATGAATAATTAATTTCTTAATTAAGTAGAATAAATTTTTCTATTCTAGATTTATAACTGAAATATATGTTTCCACTAGTTCTAAAAAGAGCCTGTGATGGATATTTATTTTTTTGTTATGAATCACAAGGATGAGAAGCTGAGGGTTGGGCAGGGTCAAAAATAGAGTTGTGGTCTGGGTCAGAATGTTGCTAGGTCAGAAATGATATGACGGAGAGGAGAAGATGAACGCCCAACTTCCCAGACTCTCTGAGTCTCAAGGTCAGTATTGTTTCCATATAATTATCTTGTGTATTATCTGGGTGTCACAATAATATGGGGTAATGTTTCTCATCTAGGGCCCAGGCTTTTCTTTTGTTAAGCACAGACATTTGTGAAACCACTAAAGCCAAAGTTGATTGAAGAAAGACATACAAGGAAGAAAATAAGCAACAAATAAATAATTGCCAAGAGAGACTAAGAACCTGATTTATGCAGTATGTAATGCTGGAGAGAAGAAAACCCGTAGACTTTCAGACGGTCGACTGACTGCAGTGGGAATGGGTCAAAAAAAAAAAAAATGTGCTCAAAGTGTTGAAAGAGAATAGAAAAAGAAAGTACCCAACAGACCTTAAACGCGATGTAGACAGGAAATAGAGGATGGGATGACCAGCAAAAATTCTCCATAGGAGAACAAGAGAGCCGGTCACAAGGCAAGCTAGCAGCACGTTTGCACTTCTGTTACAGGGACAAGCAGTCCTGGCTGTTCTGAATAGTCATCCTTCTGCTTTCAGGAGCACGTTTTTTGGGAAAGAGTAAATTCTCTTTAATTCATGGCCCCTATAGTATAAGTGGTCAGTGGGGGTGTCCATTACAATACCCTGTACCTAACACCACTCTAAGGGCATGTCACCCACCACCACCTAGAGAAAGTGTTTCAGGGCCTTCCTTGGCTCAAGACTTGCTCGGTCCACATCTTCATCTTACATACATAGTTTTCATAATGACTCTGCAATATTTGCTGTAAAGTACTTGCTAAGGTAGGAATATAGAATGTAGATGTAAAAGCTTTCCTTCAAAAGATAGCTAAAACATCTAAACTGAAAACAGTAAGGTTTATATGGAAAATGCCTGTCACTTCCCTTCTATTTGATTTCAAGAATAGAATAGAATACTATACAAACCACAGTCCCAAAAGTTCCTGTTGAGGTTCTTGCGTTGTTTACATTATCATTTTCCTTTATTAGTATAGATAATGGAAATGTGTGTATGTTTGTGTATTTACCTGAAAGAAAGCAAAAGTGTGTGCTGGTGGTGGGTTGGACAATGAGCCCCTATTTTCCTGCGGTATCTGCACGTTTGAATGTGGGTGTGCTTTAGTCTTGTTTACTAGTGTTCATTACATTTTATTCCATTATATTTCCTTTTAGCCGATTTGCTCCTTGAGGGATTTAATAACTACAGATTTCTCTCCAATGGCTATATTCCTATTCCTGGACAGCAAGACAAAGATAACTTTCAGGAGACTATGGAAGCAATGCACATAATGGGCTTCTCTCATGAAGAAATTCTGTGTACGTGAGATTTCTCTAAGATTCTGATAAGCCTTATGAATTTGGGGATAATAACCTAAACTAGAAAATAATTAGGAAGCCAATGAGGACTGCCTATAATTTTATGAAATCCTGAGACATATCTTATTGAAAAGTTTTGTATAGCTAATTTTTAGCACAAAATATATTAGAATATGTCTACTGCATTTTGATGCAATGTTTTATTTTTATTTTATTTTTCTTTTTTTTTTTAATGTGAAGCGATGCTTAAAGTAGTATCTTCAGTGCTACAGTTTGGAAATATTTCTTTCAAAAAGGAGAGAAATACAGATCAAGCTTCCATGCCAGAAAATACAGGTAAACTAATGATTACTGACTTCATTTCTCTTGTGATGGCTTGTGTTCTCCAAGAATATGTTGCACTGCAAACATAAATGCACCATGGTGACATTTCTCAGTGGAGGGGAATCTCACATGTTCTGCACGAGGGCCTACAGGGGACAGGGTGTAGGATGAAAAGGGGCAATGGCTCCCCCCTCGTGGCATGAGAGAGGCGTTAGGAATTGGGGAGAGGAGAAGTGAGCTGCAAGAGTCCACACGCTGCACCCCAGAGGGAGCCGCAGCTGCTGAGATCCAGCCTGTTTTTACCTTGCCAGAAATGCAGGCCTGGTGTGGCCAATTCTATATGATTTTTCAAAGAAAGATGGAAATTCAGAGTTCAATATGAAAACTCCCCAGTTCTGAATGTTGAAAATGGATTGAGATTTGCACTGTTCAGGAATAACAGTTTGTAAAGCAAAATAAATTTGTTTGCAAGTCTCGTGAGCTATCCATTTGCTTCTAGTGGTCTGGAAACTAAAAGAAACACGAGGAATGTCTATATCCCCAGTCCACTGTGGCCAGTAGGGCTGCCCTAAAGTCACATTGTCTGCCTTTGAAATGGTCCTTAACACTTGATAACAATTTAATTCTGTCTGGCTCTTCTGAGGGACCTGCCTGTCCTCCTGCGTCATGGCTGCTACATTCAGACCAAGCTGTGGCACGGTATCTTAGAGCTTTTGGCTTCCAGCACAACTACCCGTACCATTTAATCAAAGTAGTTTGGTCGACATGTGGACTATGTTCTTCACATGGCTTTCACATGGTTAACTAAGACTTAAAGTAGAGTAATTGAAGATTTAGAGTAAGACATGTATTAGTATAGCTTGGATTTGAAATCTTAAAATGACCCAGAGATAAAAGAGGGTCAGGTTACTCTTCTAAAAGGCAAGGGGGTCGGATATGGTGCACACCTCTTGTCCTCACACCTTGGGAGGCTGAGACAAGAGGATCACTTGAGCCCAGGAGTTCTGGGCTATCATGTGCTGTGCCAATTGGGTGTCTGCACTAAGTTCGGTGTCAATAGGGTGACCTCCCTATTGAGGTCCCTTTGGGGACCTCAAAGTTGCCTAAGGTCAGGTCAGAAATAGAGCAGGTCAGAACTCCCATGCTTCTTTGGTGTGATCATGCCTGTGAATAGCCTGGGTAACATAGTGAGATCCCATCTCTAAAAAAATAAAAATAAAATAAAAGACAAGGTGGGCAAATGTTGACAACCATCTCTTGGAGCCTTAAAATGAGTGTATATTGGCTGGGTGCAGTTGCTCACACCTGTAATCCGAGCGCTCTGGGAGGCCGAGGTGGGTGGATTGCTTGATCTCAGGTGTTTGAGGCCAGCCTGAGCAAGAGTGAGACCCCGTCTCTAAAACTAGCTGGGCGTTGTGGAGGGCGCCTGTAGTCCCAGCTACTCGGGACACTGAGGCAAGAGAATTGCTTAAACCCAAGAGTTTGAGTCATCGAGGGAGACAAAGTAAGACTCTGTCTCAAAAAAAAAAAAAAAGAGTGTATATTAATTTGAAAGGATGGACGGTATTTTTCGTTTAAAACTTACATAACTTTAAAACTTAAATTTGGTTTATTTCTTAAAACAATTATTGCTAAGATTTTTTAAGTGACTAGATTATAAGTAGAAATGTAGTATTTAGGAAACATTTTATACTTTAGTTGCACAGAAGCTCTGCCATCTTCTTGGGATGAATGTGATGGAGTTTACTCGAGCTATACTTACCCCCAGGATCAAGGTCGGCCGAGACTATGTGCAGAAAGCCCAGACCAAAGAACAAGTAAGTTTACTGTTGTTATCATAGACTTGTTTCAGTGATATGCCACAGTCATTTGATATTCTGATTGACTTATAACCAACTGAATCAATAAAAACTCTCTTAAATGTTTCTTGGTACTGATGCAGCATTTTTTTTCTTAAGTATATTTACTTTTTCTCTCTCAGAAAATTTTAAAAGGTGATTTAAAAAAAAAAAAAAAAAAGACTAAATTTGAAATATCATCTCCAGTTTTTCCCTGGGTAGGTAGATAATCCAGGAGACAAAGCAGCATGCTTCAGGAACTGAACTTTGTCCTTGCGCTGGGTGGTACAGTAATAAGAATAGAGGAATCAGGCTGATGCCTGTCTAGAAAGAATCCTGGACTCCTGGGAAGCCGAGGTGGGAGGATCGCTTGAGCTCAGGAGTTTGGGACTAGCCTGAGCAAATTGAGACCCCCATCTCTATTAAAAGTAGAAAAATTAGCCAGACATGGTGGTGGGTACCCGTGAGCTACTCAGAAGGCAACAGGAGGATCACTTGAGCCCAGGAGTTTGAGGTTGCTGTGTGGTAGGCTGAGGCCGTGGCACTCTAGCCTGGGTGACAGAGTGAGCCTCTATTTAAAAGAAAATAAAAGAGTATAGGACTTACATTAATCCATTTAACTGTGGACTGTTTTAGGAGATACCTTACTAGTTTTGATGAAGAAACTCGGAAAGCATTTTTTTGGGAGAAAGTGCTTCTGAGTAGATAATGCTGTTCAGAATCCCAGGGGTGTGGAGAAGATTTTATTTTCACTGGGCATCTTCACCCATCCCCTAAATTGATTATGCCCAGTTTTCATGCAATTATCCTAATAATACCTTCTGTGGATGTGTAAAATTGAGACACTATTAAATAGTAAATGCCATTTCAGGTTTTGTAGGAGGTTTTCTGTTTTTCGTTCTTGTCAAGCAGGCCTGGGCTGGGTTTGAACCTGCCATCCCAGTGCATGGGGCTGGCATTCTAGCCACTGAACTATGGGCACCCAGCCCCATTTCAGGTTTTTTGAGTACTATCAGCATTAAGTTCCATATAATAGCTATTAATGGGTTGTTAAGATTGTTTCCAGAATAAATGGTTGGTGTTGTCTAATTACAGGCAGATTTTGCAGTAGAAGCTCTGGCAAAAGCTACCTATGAGCGGCTCTTTCGTTGGCTCGTTCACCGTATCAACAAAGCTCTGGACAGGACCAAACGTCAGGGAGCGTCTTTCATTGGAATCCTGGATATTGCTGGCTTTGAAATTTTTGAGGTATTCCTCCCTCTTCTTTTTTTTTTTTTTTTTAATTTAATCTTTCAACAAAGATTAAGGCTCGGGTGTACCAGGTGTCAGGCACCAGGAACATAATGGTAAATAAGCAAATACCACTAAATTCACAGGTTTGTGAATAATAAGCAGATACCACATTATTCACAGGTTTGTGAATAATGCAGTGAGAGGGTGCTGAGATGGAAGGAGCTGGGAGGCCAGCCTGAGACAGCCTACTCGGGGTGGTGCCAGCAGGGTGCCAGGGTACTAGAAGCATGAGAAGTTTTCTTGGCATAATGAAAGTAAGTCCAGTAGTTCCTGTGTGGGAGAGAATTTGTCAAATGTTAAAAGCTGCTAGATAGCCAGTGGGACTAGACATAGCTGAGCTGACGGAGGGAGAGAGGAGTTGGAGGTGGGGGATGAGTGGGGCCGGAATAGGGAGGCCCTGGAGGAGACCAAGGCATATACAGGGACAAGGAGAAGGCCGACCTTGATCCTGGGGGTAAGATAAGCTCTCTTCTTATCATAAGAAAAGAACAGAGTCCTATCACTCCATATACTCCTTGGCTTAGGGGTCAGAAATGGCAGTGTGAAAGGGAGGCATGGAAAGGTGATGAGTGTATAATCAGCTTTTAACAGTAGATTTTACTACATTCTATTGTTGATCTGAGTAAATTTGTCCAAACACTTAGTCACCATCAAACAGCAAAGGTTGGTATCACACACCTGCTATGGTTTTGCAAAGAAGTTGATAAATTTTTGGTCTTTCTTATGATTGGTGTTACTTTAGCTACCATTGGGTATTTATTGCATTGTCTTGTTTTAAAACAAACCCCTTTAAATTTATGAGTTTTATAAATCTCTCCTCATAAAAACTGAACTTTAGCTGGGATAAGCAGTTTGATCCACTCAGCTGCACTACCACCCTAAGAGATTGCTTTAATATGGATTGATTTGTAAATTACTTGAGAAATCGTGAAAAGTGCCTAGGTGCAAATTGCATTTTTAAAAATCTGTTGCATTTCTCTATATAAACAATGAGAAGATAGAATGAGAGGGAAGACCCGTGTTTCCAGCTGCAACAAAAACAGACAAAATATCTAACAATAAATTTTAGGAGAAACAGGCAAGATTTCAACGAAGTCTTTAGAATGCTACCATCAAAAACGAAAGACTTGAATAAATGACCAGATAGACCCTGTTTTTGATGGGAAATTTTATCTGTAAATTGAACATAATTGTTTAAGAATCTACTGTCATTTTAAGAGAAAGAAGGGACTAGGCAACCTTCTTCTGAAATTAATGTGAAAAATAAATTAAAAATAAAGAATAGACTTTAAAATTGTCAGTAATGAATAAGAGTGTTAAAAGATACAAAACATAAAGCCCTAGAACTTCAAGAAGTATGACTTTAACATGTGAATATATAGACAATAGAAGAATGTATATAGATGCTAAAAACACAAACTTGTTTAGTGATCATATTTATCATGAGAAAAGAATAGAGTCCTAGCCCTCTGGGAGGCCCAGGAGGGTGGATTGCTTGAGCTCAGGAATTCTAGACCAGCCTGAGCAAGAGTGAGACCCCATTTCTAAAAAGTAGCCTGGTGTGTGGCTGGTGCCTGTAGACCCAGCTACCAGGGAGGCTGAGGCAAGAGAATTTGAGCACAAGAGTTAGAGGTTGCTCTGAGCTATGATGCGACAGCACTCTACCAAGGGCATTTCACTAAGGGTGACAAAGTGAGACTGTCCAAAAAAAAAAAGGAGAGGGGCCTAAATGTCCACTGTTAGGAGATTGGTTCAGTTTATCATGGTGGAATCCTAGGCATCCAGCATAAAGAAGTGAGGTGCCTTCATACACTGATAGGGGAAGACTCCGAGACACATTGGTAAGTTAAAAAAATTCAAGGTCTCATGCACACACATATTTGTGAGTTGACTATAGGGAGGACAGTTAGGGGATAGAAGTGAGTTAGGGGATAGATGTCATTATATATAGTAACCCAGGCTAAAGAGCTATAGGATGTCATAATCCTGAAGCAAAGCAAAATCCATCCATGCAGACATGAGTAAGCAGAGTCCAGTGTCTGTAAATGTATCTACTCCTTGGAGATTGATTAAACCCTTTCTAATTGAAAATAACTTTTTCTAATGAAAGAAATTCTGGGCATATGCTGCTCATGCAAACAATATAGAGGCAGAAAAAAAGTTGAACACTTTTGGTATGTAGGATGATTAAGAAAATTACATCTATTAAGTCATCCATCTGTCCAGTCATCCAGTTGACAACACAATAGAAAAATGGACAGAGTTCACAGAGAAAGAACAGAAATGTCTATCATGAAAAGATGCTCCAGTTCACTTTATAGGAGCAGAAAATATTACTTTCAATACAGACAGAGGTCAGACATTTGGTAAGAGAAGGGAGTGCACAGAAAGCAGTGCCGAGCCTCATTCTTGTCGCAGGCTGGGCTGAGCTCCCAACACCGATCTCATGAAATAAAGATGATTCTTTTCATCCCTCATTCTGGAGCCAGTGGCCTCAGCAGAGAGTAGAGTGAGACGGAACCACACACATTCTAGAGGCTGCTGGCCCACGCATGCTCACCCCCTCCGGTGCTCCCCTCTGGCCTTCCAAAGCCTCTTTGTTTTTCTTCTTTTTATTACTTTGCCTCATTTATTTCTTCATTTTTATTCCTTAACCATTCATTATGTGTAATAAAAACTGAATTGTTTTCTCTGTAGAGCATTCAGTTAGCATATTAAGCTTGTTATTTTTTCATTTTAGCAGTTCAGCAATGTGGCCAATTACAGTATCGTTCATTTCCTTTACCTTTTCAAAAAGGCTGTGTGAGAGTATATGTGTATGGGGGGGGCACCTCCTCCCCTTTGGTGTAGTCACTATGATTAGATAAAAGCAATAACATACTTCAGAACTAATTAGTAATTCTTAATGAACTGTGTGTGATAACTAGATAGCTAATTATTCCCATTTTTCCCTCCCTCCCTTCTCCCCATGTTTGGAAAATTATTCTTGCAACATTTGTAGCTGAACTCCTTTGAACAACTTTGTATCAACTACACCAATGAGAAGCTGCAACAGCTGTTCAACCACACCATGTTTATCCTAGAACAAGAGGAATACCAGCGAGAAGGCATCGAGTGGAACTTCATCGACTTTGGGCTCGATCTGCAGCCGTGCATTGACCTGATAGAGAGACCTGTAAGAGAGTTCATTTGCTCTTCTGCCTTTAGTTCCTGTTCAAGCAAATCAGAAATTATCCATCTTAGTCAGTATTAAATTAATTTTCTAATCTAAATATTCTAGGAAGGTAATAATCTGATAAAAACGGTTTTAGTATTTAAAAGTCTTAGAGAGATTCCAAAAAATGCCTTCTTCAGCTCTCCTTACAGCTGTAATCCTGCCCCTGCACACGTGGGTATGCTGGCTAGTGGACTCTGCCCACACAGGCTGCAGAGACCCCAGGGGTCATGGCATTTGCACACCTGTGAAGGGTATGGAGCACCACCTGCCACATTTCCTCAGTAATACAGGGACAGTCATTTAGCTGAGAACAAGACATGTCATGTAAATGCATTTTTCAAATAACTAGGGCTTACCTTTGTAAGTACAAATATATTTTCATTTTGGCAGATTCTTTTTTTTAATTTAAAGTTTCAGTTTGGGGGAGGTTCTTTTGGCACATATTTCTAATGTCAATCTTAGAAGGCATTAGAAATTTTCTTATTGGTTTAGTGTTATGAAAAAATATTAATACATAGAACTCATTCATCTTTGAAATTCAGCTCCATGTGATCCAAAACAAATACTGATATTTGACTGTGGATCTCCAGGCAGTTAGTATATTAGCTTTGCTTATTGTATTTTGCTATCTGAAAAACGGAAGCCTACTACTTAAGCGTTGATATCTGTAATTTACGTAAGTTCCAGCTCTCGTTGAGCAGGCATGTTTTAACAACAGCTCAGGCGTTTCTCCCAGGACTTACAGCGGCTTTGAAGCAGTTCGTTTTTTTGCTGCTCAGCCTCTAGTTGCCACCGGTGTCCTTGTGTGGAGGTGTTGACGTCTGGTATCTATAGAGAACCTGGCCGTTCCAGCACCTGTCATACAAAGGAGCCCTGGCAAGTCAGGAAGAGAAAGAGCCCAGGAGACATGTGCACTGCTGTTGATTTGTAGTTCTGGCACAGATAGTTTTCTTTTGGCCCAGACATAAGAAATCGTTTTACCTTTTAAGGCACTATGGCTGCATGTGTAGAGCAAAAATCTCAAATTACCTGTGATTATGAGTACAGCTGCTTATGGGCACTTGTGGCATCATTTAGAAGTAAAGATTCAAGACACGTGCAGTAACTTAACAGTTAACTTTCACACATAATACAAGCACATGAACACATTTCATTGCTGCTTTGTTATCTGAAAGAAAAAAAAAAACATGTTTGGGGATGTATATAAATGAGGGAATAAAATACACCACATTGTGCTATTGATGATCATATGGTACGTTACTTGAGATGCTCATTTACATGGATTCATATGAGTCCTACATTTTAAGAATTGAAATTATATTTTAAGATGGACGTGAACTCAAATAAAGTTTTGCTAGGTCAGTCTCTTTGTTGTGAGAATAATTGTGCTGAAACTCTTCCAAATAGAAAATTATCAACCCTATTTTTTTTTTTTTTTTAATGTTTTTAGAGGGTACATTCTTCTTCATGTTACTCAGATGCATTTATTTTGCTTTATCCTCCAGGACAAAATATTCATCATTTTTTCATATTTTCCTTCACTTTAAAAATGAAAGTGATAGGGGAAGTAACATATGAGGCAGAAAGAGCTTGATGTTTGTGTTTCCAGTTACTTTATAGATATTAAGTGTAAATGTTGGGCTGGGATAGGATAGAGGCTAAAAGGATTTATGACGTCGTCAATTATATCCTGGAAATGCAGATTGGAGGTGCTGTAGGGAGATGGCCCTGGTTGTCTCTCGAGGACTTGATCTTAAAGCCAGAGAACAGAACAGAATGTAGCAGTTGGTTGTTGTTTCCACAGGACTGGCTTCAAGTGGTGCTCTGTGGCGGCCCTGCCTGACCTGTAGCAGACTGACCTCATCTCACGCTCCCAACCCCTGCCTAGCGTGGTGGTGGGCGGGTAGCAGGCAAGCCTCTGAGCTCAAGAGCTATTCACAAAAACCCATGACCAGTACACGGAACATAGGCTCCTAAATTCATGGCTCTTCAGAAATACCCAATGGAACGAAGAAGGGATGATAGAGATCTTGACAGTGAAGGATGAAGTGGGAAAAATAAAAAGGAGCCACAGTAATAAATATTCATAATTATGCTATCACTGAGTTGTTTAGAAAAAATCATATTTGAGATCCTATGTGAGAATTTAGGATTTTTCATTAAAACGGATTAAAAATACAAAATTTGGTAAAAAGACAGATGTTTCAGTTATCTTAATGTAGACCTTCTGTTTCTATTTGAGGTGGATTGCATTACCTGCCATGGTAAACCCAACCCAACCCCCGTCCCCTCCAGGATTACCTAATTTAGTTACCTCTTTAGATTCTCCACTTCTTTTAGCTGATTAGGAAACCCTGTAAATTCTTTTAGGTGAAGGAGCCATGGAGTAAAGGTCTCAATGGCAGAAGAATCTCTCAGCTTCCACCTGCTGGCATCCTGATTAACCATCACCTTTTTGGCCATGTTTTATGTTATTTTATTTATAACTAGCATTTCACTTAGTTGAGGTTTTATAATTTATCAAGCCTGCTGGGCACAGTGGCTCATACCGTGTATTGCTTACATTTTGAGAGGCCAAAGCAGGAGGATGCCTTGAAGCTAGGAGTTCAAAACCAGCCTGGGCAATGTGGCAAGACCTTGTCTCTATTAAAAAATAAAAGCTTTTTTATTGTTACCTTTTTTTTTTTTTTTATTGGGGATTCGTGAGGATACAAGATATGTCACACACTGAGACCCCACCCCTTTCCTCCTTCCCTCTCTCTGCTCTTCCTTTCCTCCACCCCCCTCAAAATAAAAGTTTTTAAAAATTAGCCAGGTAAAGTGGGACCTGGTGCACTGCAGCCTGGGTAACAGAAGGAAACCCTGTGTAAAAAAAAAAAAAAAAGGTCCAGGCAGACATTGAACATGAACATTCAGTTTCATCTCTGTATCCTCTAGTTCCTTCCAAGCTTCTTTTATTTGCTGCTTGGAATTAATGTGTTTACAATTTACCTATAGTACATATAAATTTATGAGATGAGTTATCCATTTTCTTGCCACTTTAGATCTCATTGTTTGGATTATAAACTTGTTGTGGGTTAGATATTGCCTTCTGTCCTAGCAATTTGTTTTCCACGGATCTTGATAAAACTCCAGTTGTTTAAGCCGCCGAACCCCATGGTGTTAAAGTGACTCACAGACCTTGTTAATTCTTCAGGCAAACCCTCCTGGCGTCCTGGCCCTTTTGGATGAAGAGTGCTGGTTCCCGAAAGCCACAGATAAAACCTTTGTTGAAAAACTGGTTCAAGAGCAAGGTTCCCACTCCAAGTTTCAGAAACCCCGGCAACTGAAAGACAAAGCTGATTTTTGCATTATACATTATGCAGGGAAGGTAAGAGGCCATATAGTGAGTAACTCGGTTTGAAATTTTGCTATGTTTTATGAAGGGTGTAACAAAGGTGCTGAGCTGATAAACATTTATGAACACTGAAGTATAGTACATATTACAACCCATTTTTTGGATTGTTCTATGAAAGTTTTTAGTTCAGCTCTAAAGTACTTTTTGGTTTTGTGTTTTCACCACCCTTGGCTCTGGTCTGGGACAGGTGGACTATAAGGCCGACGAGTGGCTGATGAAGAACATGGACCCTCTGAATGACAACGTGGCCACCCTTTTGCACCAGTCCTCAGACAGATTTGTGGCAGAGCTTTGGAAAGATGGTAAGAGAGTGCTTATGTTTATAATTGAGCTTGTCTGGAATCTTTTATAATAAAGGTTTATATATAGTTCTTTTACATATGTACTTGTGTGTGTGTCTATATATATATATATATATATATATATACACACATACATACTTTATGAAGTATTTCCCTAGAGCAGGGCTGCCGTTATATTAGAATTTATCCATTTTTAAGAATACTTGGGTTAGGAAATGAATAATGAGACATCTGCCTTCTTGGTCAGACACTGTGGGGATTGCAAAAACATTCTAGCCCAGAGCCAGAAGGAAGAGCACGTATGCATCAGTGCCAAATCTGAGGGCACTGGGACCCAGACCTGAGAAGCCCTACGAGGTCCCTCTCCCTGTATGTAGACAGGGATACACATCCCTCCCCCTGTGTAGCCAGGATTGTACATTCTTCCCCCTGTGTAGACAGGGCTGCACATCCCTCCCCCTGTGTAGCCAGGATTGCACATTCTTCCCCCTGTGTAGACAGGGCTACATATCCCTCCCCCTGTGTAGCCAGGATTGCACATTCTTCCCCCTGTGTAGCCAGGATTGCACATCCCTCCCCCTGTGTAGCCAGGATTGCACATTCTTCCCCCTGTGTAGACAGGGCTGCACATCCCTCCCCCTGTGTAGCCAGGATTGCACATT
>CAUYPK010062495.1:0-33665 GCA_963574355.1 Loris lydekkerianus | reverse complement strand
TGGTTGGGTGCATATATACTAATAATTGAAATCTCATCATATTGAGTATTACCCTTAACAAATATGAAGTGACCATTCTTGTCTTTCCTTACTTTTGTTGGTTTAAAGCCTATTGTATCTGCAAATAAAATTGCAACACCTGCTTTTTTCTGGTTACCTTTTGCCTGAAATATGGATGACAATCCTTTCACCCTGAGTCTTTATTTGTCTTTTAAGTTAAGATGTGACTCTTGAATGCAAAAAATATCTGGCCTGGGTTTTTGTATTCATTTAGCTAACCTATGCCTCTTTAGAGAACAGTTTAAGCCATTCACATTAATGGAGAATATTGATAAGTCTGGTGGAGTTTTGGGTATCGAGGTTTTCAAAGGTCCAGTGGACATTTTTAATCCTTTCATCAGTGTGGAAGTTGGAGTTTGATCCAAAGTTTCTGAATGAGTTTACTTTTGTGGTATAGGATTGGGTTGGTCATTGTGGAGGATAGGTCTGAGAATATCCTGAAGAGCTTGTTTACTTATGGCAAATTTTTTCAATGTATGAATGTCATTGAAGTATTTAATTTCTCCATCATAAATGAAATTCAGTTTAGCTGGGTACAAGATCCTAGGTTGAAAGTTATTTTGCTTTAGGAGATTAAAAGTCGATGACCACCCTCTTCTGGCTTGAAAAGTTTCAGCAGAGAGATCTGCAGTCATTCTAAAATTCTTGCCTTTGTATGTAATGGTTTTCTTTCGCCTGGCTGCTTTGAGAATCTTCTCCTTCATATTAACTTTAGTGAAGCTAATTATGATGGGCCTGGGGGATGACTTATTGGGGTTGAATCGTGCTGGGGTTCTGAAGCTGTCTGCTATCTGAATTTCAGAATCTCTAGGCATGTCTGGAAAATTTTCTTTCATAATTTCATGCAGAAGGGCCTCTGTGCCCATCAAGGCCACTTCATCATTTTCAGAAATTCCTGTTATTCATATATTGGTCTTCTCGAATTATCCCAGAGCTCTCTGAGAGAATGATCCATTTTTGCTCTCCATTTCTCTTCCTGTTTGAGAGTTTGGGAGCATTCAAAGGCTTTATCTTCAATGTCAGAAATCCTTTCTTTTGCTTGGTCCATTCTGTTGCTGAGGGATTCTACTGTATTTTTCTGCTCTTTGAGGGCTGCAAATTCTTGCTTCAGTGTGTCTATGTCTTTGGTGGTTTTGTCTTTAAATTCATTAAATTCTTGAGACAACTTTTGAATTTGTCCTCGGATTCCTAATTCCATTTTATTAATGTTGTCTGCAATCCAAATTCTGAATTTAATTTCTGACATGTCAGCCCGTTGTTTATGAATGGGATCTTCCATTACATCTGCCATATCTTTCCTTGGGGGGGGTTTGATCTATTCTGGTTTTTCATGTTACCAGAGTTTTCCCACTGATTCTGCCCCATGGTTGTTTTACTGTCTTTGATTTTTCCCCAGGGGATTTGTTGAGGGCCCATACAGCATTGTGGCCTGAGAGACTGGGGCCCTGTCTGGTGTGGTGGGGCTAAGTGGATCTGTCTTATTTTTAGCTGGTTTCTGTTTGACCCAAGTAAAGCACTTACTCTGGGTTGAAGTCTCAGCTCTCTGAGTCAGCCCCACCCTGGGAGCTTCCCGTGTCTGTGAGTCACTTCAGGCAAATCCTTTACTCAGGGGTTGTCTCCTCTGGTTGCCCAGGGAGACAGTGGGTGTGGCTTCAGCCACCTCAGGGAGCTGCTGCTCTGATGTGGGTCTCTCCTAGCCTCATTCCCGTGCCCCACAGTCAGCACTGACCAGCCACAAATTGGGCACTGTCCATGCCTCGACAAGTCCCCCAAGGATCTGGACTCCTAGGGGACAGGCCTCCAGATCCCAGAGGGGGTGGGGGGAGTGCTGGGAGCCCAGAGTCACCGGCATCGAGCTCACACTGTTCCACTCAGCTTTATGCCTGGTTGTATTGCTGCCCAAGGAGGGCTGGGAGTTCAGAGTTGCAGGCAAAGTTTATTTACAGTTTTATACAGTTTTATGCCTGGTAGGAGAACGCCCTGGCACCCTAGTAGGGGAGGTATGTCTAGATTTCAGTAGGTCTCTCCTGTGGAGTATAGTGGGAGGGCCTTTGATTTCTGCCCATTTGTTTGTGGGACTCTTAATCTGATTAGATGGGGAAGGGGGGACTCTCGTCCACTTGGTGATGGGTTTTGTACCTTTTGTTTGCGTCCTTGTGGTTGCAGCTCTTCTCAGTGGGGTTGATGTGTGTTCTTCAACTTTCTCTCTTGATGCTGCTCAAATCCATCAGGTTACTTGCTAAATTTTCATCCCTTAACTCTCCTGCAGGATGTGAGCCTCTGTGGAAAGCTGGCTTCAGTTCACCATCTTGTCTCCACACCCATCTTCTCCAATTTCAAAGTTTATCTGTTTGCTTTAGTCATGGTACCCTTAGCTGCACAGAAGTTTTTTTTTTTTTTTTTTTTTTGAATGTTTCCAATGTACTTTATTTCAATAATACCATATTTTACTTGGTACACAATGCTTTTACTTGGCATTAATTATGAGTTGGTTCTGAAACAATTCAGTATTACACTAGCTGGGATGATTACTGTTCTCTCCATTCCTTTGGGGTGACACTGCCAACAGAAAACAGGTTCCATTCTATTCCAATTTGTATCACGGCATATGTCCATACAGTAATACAGAAAGTGGCTCCACTAGCTTATACAGCATTACCATATTTATCATAAAAATCAGGTGTTTGTTTCTGGTGGCTTACCTTTGCCATTGTTTGCTGAATTGTTTCTAACTTGGAGAAGACTTAGTGCATTGTTGGCCAACAGAAACATTGTGAAATTGAAAATGGAACGGTGGCAACTCTAGGTGCTGCTTCGGTGCAAATTGACTTCAGGTACCCTTGAAAAAAACACTGAAGAAGCTGTGCAGAAGTTTTTTAGCTTAATCATGTCCCATTTACTTATTTTTGGTGTTACTGCAATTGTCAACTCAACAGGGTCTTATTCATAAAATCTTTTCCCAGGCCAATTTTGTCAAGTGTTTCCCCCACACTCTCTTCTAGAACTTTTATTGTTTCATTTTTTAAATTGAAATATTTTATCCAGTTAGAGTCAATTTTTGTCAGTGGTGAGAGATACAGGTCCAATTTTAGTTTTATAAATGTGGCTAACCAGTTCTTGGCATTTATTTATTAAATAGGGGTTCTTTTCCCCAGTGCATGTTTTTGTTTGGTTTATCAAAGATCAGATGGTGATATATGGTTGATTCATCTCTTGGTTCCTATTTTATTCCATAGATCCATACCTCAATTTTTGTGCCAGTACCATGCTGTTTTGATTATTATAGACTTGCAGTATAACCTGAATCTCCAGATTTTCTTTTATTTCTTAAAATTGTCTTGGGTATTTGGGGTTTTTTCTGGTTCCATATGAAACAAAATATTATTTTTTCAAGTTCTTCAAAGTATGATTTTGGGGCTTTGATAGGGATTGCATTTAATCTGTAGATTGTCTTGGGTAGTTTTGACATTTTTATTGTGTTGATTCTTCCCAGCCATTAGCATGGTACGTTCTCCCATTGTTTATGTCTTTGCTATTTTTTTCCTCAGGATTTCAAAGTTCTCTTTACAGAGATTTTTCACATCTGAGTTATTTCATTTTTCTTTGGGGCTTCTGTGAAGGGTATTGTGTCTTTGATTTGATTTAAAGCTTGTCTGTTATTGGCATATAGAAGGCTACTGATTTGTGGACATTGATTTTGTATCCTAAGACACTACTGTATTTCTTGATCACTTTTATGAGCTTTGTAGTTGAGTCCTTGGGGTTTTCCAAGTACAAAATCATGTCATCTGCAAAGAGTGAGAGTTTTACCTCCTCTGTCCCCATTTGAAGACCGTTGATCTTCTTCTCTTGCCTGATTGCTATGGTTAGGACTTTCAGCATTATGTTGAATAGCAGTGGTGATAGTGGGCAACCTTGTCTGGTTTCAGTTTTAAGTATAAATACTTTCAATTTTACTCTATTCAATATGATATTTGCTGTGGGCTTATTGTAGATGGCCTCTATCAGTTTAAGAAATATCCTACCTAAGCTAATTTTCATAAGTGCTCTTGTTAGAAAAGGATGTTGAATTTTGTTAAAAGCCCTTTCTGCATCAGATGAAAGAATTATACGGTCTTTGCTTTTGATTTTATTTATGTGGTGAATTACATCTATGGATTTAATGTATGTTAAACCAACCTTGCATCCCTGGGATAAAACCCACTGGATCATGATGTATAATTTTTTAATGTGTTGCGGTATTCTGTTTGCTAAGATCTTACTGAATATTTTTGCATTGATATTCATGAATGATATTGTCCTATAATTTTCCTTTTTTGTTAGGTCCTGCCCTGGTTTTGGAATCAGTTGATATTTGCTTCATGGAATGTGCTGGGGGAGGATTCCTTCCTTCTCTGTATTTTGGAATAGGTTATGCAATATAGGTAATAGTTCCTCTTGAAGATTTAGTAGAATTCTGGTGTGAAACCATCTGGTCCAGGGATTTTATTTTTTGGATGATTTTGTATTGTTGATGAAATTTCAGTGCTTAATATAGGTTTATTCAAAATTTCTAATTTTTTCTGCTTTAGTTTAGGAAGGTGGTGTGCTTCTAGGTACTGGTCCATTTCTTCTACATTTTCAAATATCTTGGCATAGAGTTTTTTGTAGTGATTGTTGAGGAAGGGGATGGGAACATACTTGGCTCAGTGGCCCACACAATATAGAGTTAGACATCTCACCAAACATACCAGCCTCTGCAGTCCATCAGGCAACCAGAGAGGAGGAAGGTGGGCTGTGAGCTTAGGGCTGTGGAGAGAAAAATTGTTCATGTTTTTTTCAGGCAGGAGGGGGAACTAGAGGTGGACATTCCCAGGTGCAGGATTACTGGAACCTTGTTGCTCTCTCCCATGGCACGAGATGAGAGGTCCTTTGTTCCCTGCTTGGTGGCAGAGAGTCTGCAGCAGGTTTCCATGTTGGGGAAGAGAAACTCTTGTCCCCTTTGGCACCAGGCACCTTCAGTTTAGTCACTTAGTACCTGATTTCTGTTCTTTGTCTTCTTCTTTCTCTGTCCTTGTAGTTTGTCTCAGTGGGAATGATGTGCACCTTGATTCTCCCTTGCATCCAACTCCCCAATTTTGACTTACCTGAATTCACTTCAATTAAATTCTTCCCCTTCTGAAGAGGAATTTATTATGAAAGCTGCCTGTAGTCAGCCATCTTGCTCCTCCCTCCCATGATTATCTTTTACTACCTTTTTCCATCAGTTGTTTGTACTGGGGTTATATGAGATTTAGAAAAGAATTTGGGAAACTTTATCTTTAATTTTAGTGTCTGCAACAATTTATATGAAATAATAATTATTCTTTGAAAGATTAGTAAAATATTTTTGAACTGTGGTTTTTTTTAAAAAATAAGGGAGATTTAAAAAAATACCAATTCTACTTTTTTCAATAATTTCTGGATTAATAAAGTTTTTATGATTTTGTTGAAATATAAAACTTTATTTTTATAAACAACTTTACATTTTGTCTGTTTTCAAATTTACCACAGGTTTACTCATAAAATTATGCTATATTTTTATAGCTGAAATATATATCCAATTATATATTTCATAATTATATAGTTTATTTTTTACAGATACGTATGTATCTCTTTTTAAATTCATCATACTTGCCATATATCTATTAACCTTCACTTTTCTTTTCTTTTTCTTTTCTTTTTTTTTTTTTTTTTTGAGACAGAGTCTCACTATGTCACCCTTGGTAGAGTTGGTAGAGTGCCATGGCATCACAGCTCACAGCAACCTAAACTCTTGGGCTTAAGCTATTCTGTTGCCTCAGCCTCCCAAGTAGCTGGGACTACAGTGGCCTGCCATAATGCCTGACTGTTTTTTGTTGTAGCTGCCATTGTTTAGCTGTCCCAGGCCAGGTTTGAACCTGCCATCCTCAGTGTATGTGGCTGGCACTGTAACCACTGTGCTATGGGCACTGAGCCTCTATTAGGCTTTTCAAAATACATTTTTTAACATAATTGAGGATATTGATAAATATTCTTCAAATATATTAGTTATAGACACTGTATTAGTTGATCTAATTAACACAATCAATTAAATACTATATTGGTTGATTAACAATATTATCCTTAATTAGTTTAGCCACATCGATAGTAGTATGGTTATGTAGGAGAATATTTTTATGTCCAAGAAATGTAACTTGCATACTGATGGATGAACTATCGCAGAGGTAGGGAGGGAGAGATGAAGAATGATAAAGTGAGAGATTGAGAAAGCAAGAAATTGGAAAAGAAAGCATGAAAAAATGAGGCAAATGTTTACAAAGTTCAATGAAGAATCCAAATTTGTATGTATTTGTATTATATGACATCCATGAAAAGTAAGTGTTTAATATTAATTCAATGAATCTTGTTGGAGGAGTTCTAGTCATGAAGTATTTGCTTTTGAGTTTGATATGCCATCTCTTTGTGTCCTTGAATCATGGAAGCCAGACTGGAGGAGGTGTCTATGGCACTTGGCCATAACCTGGAAAAGACTCTGGTTCAGGAACTTGAGGAGTTTCTGTGCCACAGCCCTCCAGGAAGGTCAGGTCACCTGCAGGGGACTTTGAGTTTTATTTGGAGTCAGTTGGGCCCCTACACCAGTGCAGCTCATGAATCTTTATCAGTAGAGTAAGGTTTGGCTATTAGCAACAACCTCAAATAATAGTGATTTAAATAAGATAGAGCTTCATTTCTGTCACATGTAAATGACATCTAAGGGGTTGTAGTTTTGGGGCATTCTGTTTGCCTCACTGTCACTGCCATCTTCTTTCTTCACCATTGTCAGCATAAGCCATATGTTGAACCATGGCTGCTTCTATTTTAGGAATCTCACTCAGATTCCAAGAAAAGGCAAAAGTGGTTATGGCTGACTTTTAGGATGATTTCTGAAGATAATTCTTATTAGGTCCCAATGTCTAGCACTTAGTCAGATGGCAAGCATATTTACCTACAAGGAAAGGTACAGGTGTAATCTTTGTTCTCAGCTAAAATGCATTCCCAGACAATAATAAGGTTCTACTTGGGAAGATGATGAGAGCTAATATTGAGGCAAAAACTAGCAGTTTCCTCCCAGATTTTTATAAGGGCACAGGAAATAGCATTTACCATTTGCTGTATGCTGCCATATTTCTGACATCGATGGTAATAAAACATCTTAAGAACTGAGAGCAGAAAGGTTCTTCTATTTCAATCACCTAATTTTCGTGGAAGGTCTTTTCAGTGCACCTACTGTGATTCCCTCAAATGCTTCCATTTCCTAAGTCTAGAAACCACATAAAATCCCTACTGTCTTGCAAATGGTCAGAAACCTATTGATTACAAACAAAAATGTTTTTCATCTCATGAGAGGGAATTTAGTTTCCTTATCCTCATTTATCTTTCTCTAATCCTATTATTTTAACTTCTTTAATTTTGTTTATTTCATTTTCCTTTCTGGGTAGTCATTTCCAGTCTCTCTGTACCCATTTTCTCAATTTGCTCCCCAAAGGCCTTGCAACTCTGAGATTTATTCAACTCTCAGCATGCCGTACATGGAATACATTTGAGCAATGCTTTATCGTGACCTTTTAGATGATGACAATATCAGCATCCTCATATTTTCTCATCCTAATAAAGAATTAAGTGTTTTATGTCTACTTTAAGTCACTAGTGGTTTTTTGCACTCTGTAGGATAAAAGTGAATGGTTTATGGTGAGGAAAAATATGATCTGTTATCTGAGTAGTTACTGTACTCTTCAGATAAAATACTTTCTAAGTCAGACTCACAACTGCAGATTAAAATGTTCCCCCAAGGATTAATATGGATTTAGCAGTCCAGAATTGCAGTGTCATATGGCTGTTTGTCACAGGTGTTTGTTTCAGCTTATGCCATGTTGGGATGCAGGCTCCTATCACTACCTCTGATGACACTTGTCCCTATTTCCCTTGTTCTTACTGGTGAATCACCATGGCAACTAAACAGTGGTGCTACTAAATGACTCAACCGAAAAAGGCATTACAGAGCCTGATAACGTGTAAGTTGTTTCGTGGTGTTTTCTGTAATTCTTGGATGTTATGGTATTTACATTTTTTAAAAAAGTAAAAGTCCCGGGGTGGCACTTGTGGCTCAGTGGGTAGGGCACCGGTCCCATGTGCTGAGGTTGGTGGGTTTGAACCTAGCCCTGGCCAAACTGCAACAATAATAACAACAAACAAACAACAAAAAAGTAAAAATCCCTCTGTGTTAACTCAGAGGGATACTGAAGAAAAAGCTTTTTTTCTTTTAATAACAAGTCTATGGCTACTCAGGTGTTATTTTTCTCTTTGCTTTGATTTAGAATTAAGGGCCATTGGTGACGTTGAGAAGATAATCACTACAGCTTTCCTTATCAGAGCAACTTCTTGTTGAATTCCTAAAGGGTCCACCACAGGCTGGCTCATTAATGTATGTTATCTTCCATATTATTTCCATAAATATTGTTGCTCTGTTTTAAGATGATGAATTGAAGTATGTAAAAGTAATGTAACTTGACAAAGGCTTTATAATTAATAAAGAACAACACATGGATTCTTATCCATTCTTACACTTAAAAACCTTTTGATATCTCCACGAAAGGGCTGGTTTTAAAATTATCTGTTAAGATAATTTGTTTTACCTATTTCATATAGATGAAGAGATCCAGAGGTGAGACAGTGCACTGGCAGGTATCTTGGGTCAGTATGATGGATGGATCAAGCTCAGCTTTCTTTCTCCACCAGTGAGCAGGCATGCTCCATGGCAAAGACATAGACATAGTTGCTTCCCAGTTCTGGAAGGTGGGGCTGCACTGAGCACACCTTTTGATGTTCTGCTCTTAGATTTTCCTTCTAAGATACATGGCCATATGATAAGACAGACCTGTAGTCTACTCTGGCCTGGGGAGACAGAAAAGTCTTCCTTCTCTATCAGACCTGAGGGGATTGGTGAATTAGGCCAGTTCTGCAGGGAATGTTCAGAGAAAACTATTTAGAATTCAAGATTCTGATTCTAAACAGATTAGGAAGAGGGAGAAGGGCACTTTTGGTGTGAAGGGAGTCATTAAGAAAGTTTAATGGGAGGGTTGAGCTGAATTACTAAATAGCAGATGTTTAGAGCAATTACAGATCTGGAGGGACTTTTGGCCCATGTGAACCCTGAGAATGAGCAAATGGCCCTCAGCCTGGTATCCCAATCCAAGATTTGCTGTTCCCAAGGTGTCATAACTTGTGCTGTGGAAATATTTTGTCTTGGAGAAGTTAAGATTTTCCAGATAAGTAAGAAAAGCAGGTAAAAAGGTCCACCATCCAGGTTGATGCTTATGTTTCTGAAGGATCCATGGAATGGGTCTATCTGGAAGTCAAGGGACGTAAGGTTGGATAGCCAGGCTCCTCTTACAGAAAGTATCATATATCTGTTTATCACCCCAGGAAGGGTACATTCATTATTTTATGCCTTACTTTCGGAAGAATAGCATCATCTTAAAGAATAGTGCTTGAAAATTAAAGTGCATTTAAATATACAAAGTTAATAATAATTGCTATAATTTAAAAGGGCGTGATTATCTGTGGAAAGTATTGTACTCTGTGCTGTCCATAAAGTATCTGAGGGAACCATCCAAACAACTCTATGAGTTAGATAATGTCACCTTCTTCTATAGAGGAGGTCCATTTAATCTTCTTAACAACTCTTGTTTTTCAAAGCATGTAACAGATCATTTGCTTAGAATAATGTGACAAAGATGTAGCAAAGGTAAGATGTGGACATGGACTACCAGTTACTAAGTGAATTTCTTTCACTGCTACATAAACTTAGTCATATTCCAAGGACAAAAACAGAAGAGCAAGAATGGGCTCTGGCTTTGGAGAACCCAGATTTGAATGTTATATTTACTATTTCCCAGCAGCAGACCTGGGCAGGCTAATTCACCTGAGTCCCAATTTGCTAGTCTGTTAAAGTATGAATGGGTTGTTGGAAGGATGAAGTCCTATAAAACATTTAAAGTACCTGGCATACAACATGTGCTTAATAAAAGTAAGCTCTTTAACTTCACTACATCTGAGGACAACTTTGAGTCTAATTCAAGGTGAAATAAATCCATTAAGGATAACTTTAAAAGAACCTGGAAAAGATTACTTTGTATTTTCAAGTCTTTCAGAATAATTTATTAGGTTTCAGTTGTCTCTTTCAACAGCAACAAGCTTTCCTATATATTATTTTAAAAATAGAATTAGATCACACCCATGTGTAAGGTTAAATGTTTATACCTCTCTTCTTTTGTCCAATTCATTTCTGAAATGCAATTTTCAGGTGGAAAATTTGGGGAAGGGCTTCTTAGGTCTGAATTATAAATAATGGCATCTTAAGATGCAAGGATGCTCGTGTTGGTTAAACTCAGATTTGCCAAGTAGGCTGTGAAATAGAAATATAGGAGAAATGTTTTAAGTAAAATTCTCCAACTGCTTTTGAAGTGTATTGAAATATGTAGTTGCTTGGGAATTTTCAAGACTGGTTAAGGTTTCAAAAATGAATGTTTCTTCACTTCCAAGGAAATGCAATATGTTATCATTATAAAACAACTGGCAAAATAAAAAGGAAGAAAAATGTGTGTATGTGTGTATGTGTGCATATATTAGGATAACAAATTCATTTTTATTAACTGGGGCATAGAAAGCAATTTAGTATTTATTCCTTTATAAGAGTCATGATTTTCCACATGAGTTCTCCTCTACCCCCTACGCCAATGGATTGGGGGGGGGCAAGATAGAAAGGAATGGAATAATTATATTTATTCCGATTTTGTAATCTCTGTTCTTTTCAATACTCCAAAATGGCCTTTCAGAGAAAATTAGTCACTGCTTGGGTGACTTGGATAAATGATTATTCTTGTGATTACGTTTTCCACAAGCACCCTAGTAGTATGGAAAAGAGGTAATTTACATGATATGACTTTGTGATTATGAAAGAAGTGGGTTCCTTGAATCTATACAATATTTTTTGGATTATTTTGTGTGACTTCCATGGAGTGATCAGCCAGGACTAATGCCCCCCTAGTGACTTTCATGGTATCACTGGTCTCATCTGCTTTTTGGAGGAGAGGTGATTGGCAATGCCCACTGTAGTCAACAGTCATCATTTGTGCCTCTTGTTTCAAATTCCTCATATTTTGGTATGTGTAGGGTTGTCTTTGTTTGAACCCAGACTTCTTCTGACCCATAATCCCTGGTTATCTATAGATTCAAGGGCATGCCTGGGACTCTTGCAGGTGCTTGCATGTGCACTTTCAGGGGCACTAGCCTAGTCCCATCCTTCTGCTACAGCATGAACACAAAGGCCTTTCACAAGTGTTTCATGTAAACTATGCTGCTGGTATCACACTTTTAAAATATTACCCTGTGTGTCTGGATGTATTTAAGTGAAGACCTCTCTTTCAGAATACCATAGACTGAGTGGCTGCTAAACAAGAGAAATTTATTTCTCACAGTTCTAAAGAAAGTCCAAATTCAAGGTGGCAGGTGATTTGGTATCTGGTGAGGACCTGCTTCCTTGTTTGGAGATGGCTATTTTTTCACTGTGTCCTCTTACATAGCCGAAAGGGAAAGGGACCTCCCTGGGACTGCTTTTGTAAGAGCACTAATTCTATTAATGAGGATTCCACCTTCATGACCTAATCACCTTTCATACTTCTCACCTCCAAATACCATCACTTTTGATGGTCAGGATTTCAACATCTGAATTTAGGGGACACAACACAGTATGTGATGACTTCCTCCTGAGTCTCTCACCATCCTTCCCTTGTCTGATGGTAGAGGCAATGAGTATGGTGTTCTTCCCCCTCTGTCTCCCCGCTGGTCTATCTCGTCTTTATAGAATCCAACTGAAGTCAAAGGGAAAGTTATTATTTTTTTCTCTTAGTTTTTCCTCTTACCTAATTTTGTCCTATACAGTCATCTCTCCTTCTTAAATCCAGAATTAAAACTAACTTAGTGCTAGATAGGGCATAGGGAGTGAGAAACCCATTTATTGATAAGGGAACAGGAAGCATTTTACCTGATCTTTCTTTTTCTCTTATCTCTCTTATTGCTCTTAGAACAAATATAATAATGATATGAAACTATGTAATGTAAAACAGAAGAGTAGTTTGCTTCCTAAATAAATCTAGAGAGATTTCATGTTTCTAAAATGCTGGGATATTTGAAAAGAGTTATATTTTACATCATGTAAAAGAAATTCTCTTTTTACCAAAGAATTCCATTTGAGACACAGACCTAATATCTTTATGGGAGTTTTTGGTGATAGAAGAATTTTTAAGCCTAAAGTTAGAGGCATAAAATATATATCATATAGGAATTGTTAGCATATTTGATCATGCAAATATCCATAGAGCCTAAACACCATTAAAATTTGACACAAATTACGAACTGTAAAAATACTACTGTAAAACCTTTGACAAATGAATATTTTTAAAATCTTATAATAAGTCTTTATTGATAAAAGACTAAAACCCAATGGAAAGTTAGTAACTATTATAATTAGGGAATTAATAAAATATGAGAGGCAAAAATAAATTCATCAAATGTTGTTCAATCTTGCTAAAATAAATAAAATTCCATTAATTTCAAGATATTCTAGATTCCACTATGTCAAACAGGGCAAGATTTCTCTAATCCACTGTCACCATTCTTTGCTTTTGGGTGTGACCTTTTCTAGACACCATTATGGCAACAATTCCCTAAACATGCTTACATCATTTTTACCAATTTCATTTCTACAAATTTTATATAAAGAAATTATTCAAAATATGTACAAACATTTCCCAATTTCTATTCCTCACAGCACTTAAAAATAATCCCAAAGTGGAAATATCCAAACTGTCAGATATTCAGATTTGTTAAATAGGTAGATCCATATAATGGAATGCCATTAGACATTAGAAATGCTGTTGTAGTAATGCCAACATGCTAACAGTACATTGTTTAAGTGAAGAAAATAGGTTATAAAAATATATATTGGAAATATATGGGTGTATATGTGTACATATGTATGTAACATATATGTTAAAATAGCATCCTGTTTTCTCCCTCCCTCCTATGTCCCAAGGCTGCACTGAAAGTTACATGTGAGCTTAGGCACATTAGTCCTTTTTATCTGCTTTCACTAGTGTTTCCCTGAAATAACGTGACCAAACTTACATGTAACTTTCAGGTCTAAGCTGCCTGCAACGCTAATTCCAAAAGCTCCAGGTTGGTCAGTCACAGCTTGCAACTCTGCCACAGCAAAGTCATTAGGAGGAGCGTGGATGAAGGGTGGCAAGGGCTTTGCTCGAGTCTCTTCGCATCTGCACTAATGATGAAGAGGCTGTGCCCACCCTTGATAAGCTCCAAGCTCACTGCTGCTCCGGGTCAATTTATCTTCACAGTCAGAGCTGGGCAGCCCGCCTCGGATGTGATAGCTATAGGAGCTGCAGCATGGGGCAAATAAATGTTTTAGATACAGGTAATTAGTTTGTCCTTTCTTTCTCTGCAAAGATAAGGAACAGAAAGTATTTTCTTCAAAGCTGAGCATTCTGTACACAGACATCATTGTACAAACTTCAAAATAAACAATCTTTAAAACAATAGTGGAGGGATTCTGGAAAGATGGCTGATTGGTAGCAACCCTCAGCTGAGGCTTCCGAGCAGAGAAAGAAAAACTCTTTGGAATTGGACTCTATGAAGTCAAAGGTGGGGAGCTGAGCCAAGAAAGAAGTTCAGCAAGCTGTAACTCTAAAGGAAGAGCATTCAAGAAAACAAATTTCAGGTACAAAGACTATCTAATAAAGGAAAAAAGACCCCTCCCCCAAGCAGGAGACCTGCTGCAGATTCCCTGCGAACGAGCAGGAAACTAAAGACCTCTCATTTTACCTCGCTAGAGAGAACCTCTAAACTCTAGGTCTCTTTCTCCAGGGAAGTCCCACTTATGAACCTAGACACCACCCCATCAGGCATAAAATTGAACATATATTTTCCCCTGCAAGTCCAAACTCCCAGTCCACCCTTCACATGGCGGTCTGAAGTTCTGCCTCTTACAGAGCACAGAGTGGTCTTGTCCAGAGAAATCTGGGCATAGTGTGAACTGCCAACCATCAGGACAGAATCTCTGACTAATGGGGAAGAAAGAGGGTGTGGGAAGAAAGGGACATTAGGCTGGAGGAGGAGCAGTCCCCTGGTTATGACTATGCTCCACCAGTGGTAGTGTTGACCTTCAGTTCGGGTTATGTCTGGTGGAACAGGGTGCAGAACCCCTGGCTCTGACAGCACCCACAGTGGAAGAGTGGTTGCCCCATGTGGACTGAGTTTTGCAGACAGGGCTTATCCCTCTCACCCCCTGCTGTGCCTGTAAGCAGAGGCTTGCTAGGTGTGGACTGAGAAGTGAGAGCAAGGCCATGGTCCCCTGATTCCAACAGAATCTTCAGGCAGTGGCTTGCTGGGTGTGAACCAAGACCTGAGGACTAAGGTGTGGTCCTGTCTCTAGTGGAGCTGGTGAGCAGAGGCTTACCCGGTGAGGACTGAGACCTGTGGGCAGGGTGCAGTGCCCTGACTCTAACAGAGCCTGTGAACAGAGGCTTGCTAAGCAGTGGACTGAGACTGGCAGGCAGGGGCATGATCCCCTGACTCCAACTGGTCTGGCAAGCAGAGGCTAGCTGGGTGTGAACTGAGACTGGTGGGCAGGGGTGTGGCCCCTGGCTCCCACTGGGCCTGTGAGCAGAGAAGTGGACAACAGTGTGGACTGAGTCTGGTGTGTGAGAGTGTAAATCCCTGGCTCCAACTGGGCCTGTGAGCAGAGAAGTGGACAACAGTGTGGACTGAGTCTGGTGGGGGAGTGTGGATCCCTGGTTCCAATTGTGCTGTTGGAGAACCTTGAACCCCTCTCTGTTAACAAGGATTTGCACTGCCTGAGACAATTTAATTGGAACCCATGTTTGGGGCTGTCCACTCAGAGGGAAATTCTGAATTTGACTTTCTAAGTTCTGTAGTGAAAAAGAACTGAAGGGTGGGGGCTGGGTGCTGCAACCATTTGTATCTCTTCATAGTGAAGATTTAAACCTAATACTGTGGCTTCTTAGGATAGGGTAGAGGTTGGCTTAGGTTGGCTGATATCAAAACAGAGCTAGCTTGCGCTATCTCACCCAGTAGCTCCCTCAGAGACTCCAGCCAAAACTTTGGCCTTTGTAAGGTTGTAGGAGACAAGCCACAATTACAAAGCCTAGTGCTTTGGTAAGAGGCTATCTCTACTACCTACGAACCCCAATTCAATCTCACTCTACCAGTTCTAATAACCAAACGGTGGAAAATAAACATGGTGCAGACCCAACAGAAGAACTTTGGCAACATAAATAACCAGAGTAGATCAACTCTCCAAGAAATGACAAAGGAAATACAAGATGCCATTCATAGACAAATGCTAGCAATGTCATAAGTCGAATTCAAAATATGGATTGCAAATAAGATAAATAGAATGGAAGAAAAGATAGAAACTGAATTTCATGGTGGTGCCTGTGGCTCACTGAGTAGGGTACCGTCCCCATATACTGAGGGTGGTGGGTTCAAACCTGGCCCTGGTCAAACTGCAACAACAACAACAAAAATAGCTGGGTGTTGTGGTGAGTGCCTGTAGTCCCAGCTACTTGGGAGGCTGAGGCAAGAGAATTGCCTAAGCCCAAGAGCTGGAGGTTGCTGTGAGCTGTGACATCATGGCTCTCTACTGAGGGTTACAAAGTGAGACTCTGTGTGTAAAAAAGAAAAGAAAGAAATTCAATTCCAAAGAGTAGTTCTAAAGTTGTCTCAAGAAATTAATGAATTCAAATCCCAAGTCACCAAAGATATGGACATAATGAGAAAAGACATAGCAGAGCTGAAGGAAATGAAAAAGTTAGCTGAGGAGCTTCAAACTACAATAGAATCCCTCAGTAATAGAGTTGACCAGGCAGAGAAAAAGATCTCTGAAACTGAAGATAAAGCTTTTGAACGTTCCCCAACACTCAAAGAGGCAGACAAATGGAGAGCAAAAACTAATCATTCCCTGAGACAGTTGTGGGATCATTTCAAAAGATCTAACATTCATCTTATAGAAATTCCTGAAGGAGAAGAGGATGGCCCTAAAGGTACAGATGCTCTACTCCAAGAGATTTTGGAGGAGAATTTCCCAAGCATTGTAAGAGATACAGAACTTCAGATAGCAGACAGTTTCAGAACCCCAGCAAGACTCAATCCAATACAGCATCTCCTAGACACATTTATTAGCTTTGCCAAAGTTAAGACAAAGGAGAAAATTCTGCAAGCAGCCAGATGTAAGAAAAGCATCACCTACAAAGGGAGAAGTATCAGAATGACTGCAGATCTCTCAGCTGAAATGTTTCAAGCCAGAAGAAGATGGTCATAGACCTTCAGTCTCCTAAAACAAAACAACTTCCAGACCAGGATCTTGTATCCAGCTAAATTGAGTTTCATTTGTGATGGAGAAATCAAATACTTTAATGACATAGACATGTTGAAGAAATTTGCCATAACTAAACCAGCTCTCCAGAATATTCTCAGACCCATCCTCCACAAGGACCAGAGCAATTCTCTATCTCCAAAGTAAACTCACCCCAAAATTTTTGAATACAACCCAACTTTACAGTGATGAAAGGATTAAAATGTCCACTGGACATTTTAAAATCATAACACCCAAAACACAGCAAGGCTCATCAATTCTTTCAATTAATGTGAACAGTTTAAATTGGCCTCTAAAGAGGCACAGGCTGGCTGACTAGATACATAAACTCAGACCGGATGTTTTGCTCAACAAATATGTAATTACCTTTATTATCTTTCTTTATCTTTGTTGCCAATTGCATCTGCTACTAAAATTGCAACCTCTGATTTTTTCTGGTTTCCATTTGCCTATAATATACAGCTCCATCCCTTCACCCTGAGTCTATTTTTATCCTTTAAGGTAAGGTGAGATTCTTTAATATCTGGTCTGATATTCTTATTGAGTTTCTTTATACACCATATTTGGAATTCTTTAACTGATATTGCAGAATTTTCATTTTGGTTAGGATCCATTGTTAGACACAGTTGGGGATGCCATAATACCCTGCTTATAAATAACTCCAGAATTGTTATGCTAATTCCTGCTTATACAGAAACTATCTCTTCTTATTATTTTTGGATTTACTTTCATTTGGATGAGATTTTGTTTTCTACCTTGAGGATGTGACTTATAATGTATCTTTCATGTGGTTATTTGGCTTTGCTTCCAGGTTCTTTCAGTGGCAAAGACTCTGTACGAATCCCTTAGTTATAGATAGCCTTAGTGTGGTAGCTTTCTCCAATGGTTGTTGTAATAGTCATGTTTTGGAAATGTTGTGAGCGGGCTCCCTGACTCCTGAGGGGCTGGTAGAGATTTCAACAAGCTTATCTATCTCATATTTAAGTACTGTGTGCTTGTGTCAGCAGATTTTGTATTTGGTTGTGCAGTATGATCCCCAGGCCAGTAGGTGGTGCTTGCAGGTAAGAGTTGCAAGAGTAGTAAGCCGGTTTCTGGTTGGTCTTTGTTTAACAGGAGAAGCTCTTAGTTGCTAGAGGCAATGAGCTAGTTTGTGTAGTGCATTGTAATCTGAACTTCACTGCTCAGCCCTGGAAAGGGGGATAAAGCTGGACAGAATTCTATTGGGCATTCCCTGCAATGTAGCTGAAAGTCATAAAAGATGCTTACTTCATGGCTCAATGCCAAAATACCTGTGTGCAAAGCATCTTCCCTCAGACCAAACACACAGCTCCCCAGCTCTCCTGTTCTCTGCTACGAAAATATTGCTGCTCCATACAGAAGATAGGGGCCTTACCTTTTGTAAACCACTTAGGGTTCTGTAGCTGCACTATCAGTGAGCATGCAGTTGCCCAGAAATGTGATCCTCTGGTCATGTTTACATCCATTTCTAGTGGGAGCAGCCATGTCTGTGCAGCAATGGATGGAGTGGGGAGAGGAAGTCTCCATCTTCACGTCTGGACTGGAACATCAGCTTGACTGGTGGGATGAATTTTTTTCTTGAAGAGAAAAGCACAGCCTTTATATCTCTTCTGGAAGCTTCTGCTCCCTCTCAAGCAGGGAGCTCTCAGACTTAAGAAAGCATGTGCTCTGGTTTCTTTTGTCCCAAGGGTCTCTCTTTTTCTGTAGCCTTCCAGGTGCAGAACCAGCACATTTGGAGCCTGTGTTCTCCAGAGTTGCAATGGTGTCAGAGCTTATAAGCCTGTTGGGGCTCTGGATGAGCTCCCTCTTAGGAACACTGTCTCTGTACAATCTCTCAGCAGCTTCCTTTGTTAGTCCAGAGGCCTGCAAGGGCCCAGGGTCTTTCCCATAGCTAGGGTTGTAAAAGTTTATGGTGAGAATGTGGAGCCCTGGAAGTCTCTCACTTATCCCTTCCCTGCATTCAGAAATTTCTAATGGCTGCCAGCCAATCCTGGTCAAGCAAGCTGCCTCACTTCCTTTTCCTTTGTTTTCTGTATTTCTCATCATTTTTCTAGTGACTCCCAGTGTTCTCTCTTAGACAATCTATTGGAAGTGTGAATATCTATCTGCTATTTTGGTTCTTCTTTGTGGAAGAGGTGCACACTCGCTGCAGGTAGTCAACCATCTTGGATCTTTCAATGACTAACAGAAGTTTTGTATCTGCCTTCTCTGTGACTCTTTTAAAGCACAAATTAGTTGATAATCCTAAGAAGTGCCAAGGAATAGAAAAGTTTAACCAGGGGAGGGCTAATTGTCCCTTACTCGGTGAATCTTGACTATTTGATTTTTTGGTTGTAAGGGATGTTTCAGATTAAGGACATATTTGTTACAAGGATCTACTTATGTATTTAAGTTTTTGAATTTTGAAGTAAATTTGTGAATTCATCCTATTATCAAAATTTTTCAGTCCTAAAGCATAGGTATGAAGCATATTTGCATGAATGCTTCTATGACCTTTCTATTACTAGTAATGCTACCCAAAGGCAGGGTAATTGAGCCCTGTTGGTTAAACTAAAAAATTAAAACGAAACCAAGTCATGGATTTGAATCTATATTATAGAGCTTTATAATTTTGGACATTTCAATAAGACCTCAATTAGTTCCATATTTCTTTTATATGTTAACTGACAGGCTGGAAGAAGAATTAATGAGCAATTCTATTTGAAGTGTTCATAATGTCTGCATTAAATTAGATGCCATTTAAGTTAGAATTTTTTCCAGTTATTGTTTTTATTATTATTGACTGTGAAAATGATGAAACATAGCATTCTTGAATTATAGATGTGAATAGTTCAGTTCTGCATTTTAATAATAAAATTGCCTGAGCATTTGCTAGACACATCCAGTATTCTTGTGTGCTCTTCATAGAGTATTCTATATTGAGTGATGTATTAGGCATGGTTTCTCTTTGAGAGAGAGTTTATGAACTAGAGGATAGGACCTTGGAGAATTTTTTATTCCAAAGCACAGATGAGGAAAACACTTGATTACCTTACCGAATTAGAGCTCAAAAGCATGTGGATTCTTTGTCCTTACTTACCTATGAGAGATAGGGCATTAGGGAGGAGGTGGAGAGTTGCTGCATTATTAGCTTGGCCACAGATGAAATGACCTATTTATGAAGGGAGAGCACTTGAATGCCATTTCCTTTTTATCATTATTTTATTATTCATTTCTAACATTAGTTGTAGAGAGAAGAGACAATAAAGTAAAGCAGGGGTGAATTCAGAAACCAAAAAGACATAAATTGAGATCCTCATTTGATACTAAACACATACTTTGTGTTTAGGAGCAACTGTAAGATTAACGTGTCTGAACTTCAATTTTCTAAACTATAAAATGGAGATAATGCAAACAGGCTGAAATAAGATAACAGAAGATAACATCTTCTGCTGTTACTCCTAGTCTGTGTTTGATGGGTAGTATCTTTTGTTTATTATGGTGAGGGTTAGGAAGGTGGTAATGTCTGGATGGGGGAAATTTAAGAGAGCCATGCTTCCAGGTGAAAGCAAAGAATAAAAGGCCATGAGGTTATCTGTTTATAAGATCATGTTGTCAAGAACTATAGATTAGAGATGAGAACTCAAAAAAAAAAAATATATATATATATAAAGAAATAAACAAAGAAAGGTACATATTTCCAGAACCTTTGCCATTTCCATGTGTCATTTTTTACCACTTCTTTTTTGTACTCTTATCCATCTTTTTTTCTTAGAAAGAATAGAAGTGAATGTTTTGAACAATAAAATTCTTTATAGTTATATTTCAGAGTAAGGAAGGAAGATCAGTTGGTGGAATGGAAAGTCTGAAAGAAGATCAGTTTAAGACTTAGAATCAAGGAAACCATGGAGGGAAAGAAGGAATGTGGCCCCAAGGCTCAAGGCTCAGAAAAGAAGCTGAGTTGAGTGGCACCAAGTTGTGAACCCAGTGTCTCAGCAGCAAGAAGCCCTTGGTTTCCAAGCACTGGTCTGCTAGGGAGCCTGAGATGGTAATATGAGAAGTAAAGCCTGGAAACTTCTATTTGGGACAGATCCCAACAGAATGGCTTCCCTACTCTCATATTTTGAGGAAACTGAAGGGAATTTGGTTCTTATTCTAGGAGCAGAATTTAAATAATTATATAAAACCATGAGATACAGCCAGAGAAGAAGAAGGTGTAGAAGTGAGAGAAGCTAAGAAAACTGCAGTGTTAGCCTGAAGGCTTAAATATTTTCATCCCAATGAGTGAAATTCTAATCACTATGCATTAATATAAGCATTCTAAACTGCCTTATTTTATATTTTTTATATAATATTTATATAACATGTATAATTTCTATGAATTGTCTTAACATCCAGAAATGTATACATGTCTCTCTGGGAGGAAGACCTCAGTATGCTAAATGGATTGCCTTATTTGGGTTAGTAATTGATTCGGATGAAAAAGACTAGCAGAGCAGATTATAAATTGCTAATTGTCTCATGAGTGCAAAGTAAAAAACAAACCATTACATCTTAAATTGTTGTATATTTGACTGAGGACAAAATTTAATTTCTGAAAAATGGAAAAACAACAACAACAACCACCACCACCAACCCAACCTTAAAATGTAGCTATATGGAAAAGTAAGAGCTATTCCCTGTTTTTTCTTTTCTCTTTTGATGTAAATATATTTCTTGTCTGAAGTTTCTAATCAGATTGATATAGCTATTGATGTAGATATTGATTAATATATCAATGAATCCTTATGTCTAGCACATTATTCCTTCTACCTCTTTGTTGTCCACAACTTAACCAGAAGAAATAAGCTTATCATTATCAAAAGAAGATATGCAAAGTATTTTTGTGCAGTGATTAAGGTTCTGTTCCTGGAGAATTGAGCAGCGGGTTGCAATTCTGGCCCTATTGCTTACTTGCTGTGTGATCTTAGATAAGTTATTGAACCTCACTGAATTGCTTATTTGTGAATAGAAATAGACAAAAATAACATTGTTATGGGGAGTGAATAAAATAATGCTTGCAAAACACTTTTCACAATATTTGGTTTTTGGCAAGCACTTATAAATATTTTGAGTTGTTATTAGTAATGTTGATGATAATCATAACAACAATAAGGGTTATTGATAAAATTCAACAAGGCAGAAAAGAACCTAATTAAAAAATAGGGAAAAGATCTGAACAGATACCTTACAAAAGAAGATAATACAGATAGTAAATACACATATAAAAAGATGTTCAACATTATATGTCATTAGGGAAATGCAAATTGCAACAACAATAAGATACCATTACTTATCTATTGGAATAGCTAAAGTTCAAACACTAATAATATCAAATGCTGGTGATGATGTGGAGCAACAGAAACTCTTGTTTACTGTTAATGGTAATGCAAACTGATACATTCATTTGGAAGGCAATTTGGCTATTTCTTTTTATTCTTCTTCTTCTTTTTTTTTTTTATTAAATCATAGCCATGCACATTAATGTAATCATGGGGTACGATGTGCTGGTTTTATATACAATTTGAAATATTTTCATCAAACTCGTTAACATAGCCTTCACGGCATTTTCTTAGTTATTGTGTTAAGACATTTATATTCTACCCCTAGTAAATTTCACATGTACCCTTGTAAGATGCACTGCAGGTGTGGTCCCACCCATTACCCTTCCTTCCCCCCCCCGTTATACTCCCTCCCTTCCCTCCCTCTCCCCTTTCCCCTTCTTCTTGGGCTATAATTGGGTTATAGCTTTACGAAAGCTATAAATTGGTTTCATAGTAGGGCTGAGTACATTGGATAATTTTTCTTTCATTATTGAGATACTTTGCTAAGAAGAATATGTTCCAGCTCCATCCATGTAAACATGTAAGAGATAAAGTCTCTATCCTTCTTTAAGGCTACATAATATTCCATAGCAGACAATATGTCACAATATATTAATCCATTTGTGGGTCGATGGGCACTTGGGCTTCTTCCATGACTTAGCAATTATGAATTGGGCTGCAATAAACATTCTGGTACAAATATCTTTGTTATAAAGTGATTTTTGGTCTTTTGGATATATACCTAGGAGAGGAATTGTAGGATTAAATGGCAGGTCTACTTTTTAATCTCTAAGTGATCTCCAAACATCTTTCCAAAAGGAACATTTTAGTGTGCATTCCCACCAGCAGTGTAGTAGTGTTCCCTTTTCTCCACATCCATGCCAACATCTCTGGTTTTGGGATTTTGTGATGTGGGCTAATCTTACTGGAGTTAGATGATATTTCAAAGTAGTTTTGATTTGCATTTCTCTGATGATTAAGGATGATGAGCATTTTTTTCATGTGTCTGCAGGCCATGTACCTGTCTTCTTCAGAGAAGTTTCTCTTCAAGTTCCTTGTCCAGCCTGCCATGGGATCACTTGTTCTTTTCTTGCATGTACATTTGAGTTCTCTGTAGATTCTGGTTATTAAACCTTTGTTGGAGGCATAACCTGCAAATATCTTTCCAATTCTGAGGGCTGTTTGCTTGCTTTACTTACTGTAATCTTGGCTGTGCAGAAGCTTTTTAGTTTGATCAAGTCTCAGTTTATTTTTGATGCTGCTTTGATTGCCCAGGGGTGGGGGTGGGGGGTCCTCCTCATAAAATATTTGCCCAGGCCAATTCCTTCAAGAGTTTTCCCTACATTTTCTTCTATTATTTTTATAGTTTCATGTCTTAAGTTTAAATCTTTAATCCAGTGAGAGTCTATCTTAGTTAATGGTGAAAGGTGTGGGTCCAGTTTCAGTCTTCTACAGGTCGCCAACCAGTTCACCCAGACCATTTATTAAATAGGGAATCTTTTCCCCACTGAATGTTTTTGATTGGCTTGTCAAAGATCAAATAACAGTAAGTAGCTGGATTCATCTCTTGGTTCTCTATTCTGTTCCATACATCTGCCTCTCTGTTTTTGTGCCAGTACCATGCTGTTTTGATCACTATCAATTTATAGTATAGTAGGCACAGGGCCTACAGACACATGCATAGCCAAGACATTACTCAGAAATAACAATTACTCAGAAAAATAAAATTGCTCAGGTCTGGGAGTATAATTCCTCATGATTTATTTTTATTTCTGAGTAATGTCTAGGCTATTTGAGGTTTTTTCTGATTTTATATAAAATGAAGTATTATTTTTTGAGATCTTCAAAGTATGACAGTGAAGCTTTAATAGGGATTGCATTAAAATTATATATTTCTTTGGGTAGTGTGGACATTTTAACATTGTTGATTCTTCCCAGGCATGAGCATGGTATGTTTTTCCATTTTTTAACATCTTCAGCTATTTCTTTTCTTAGAGTTTCATAGTTCTCTTTATAGAGATCTTTCACGTCCTTTATTAGGCAAACTCCCAAACATTTCATCTTCTTTGGCACTATTGTGAATGGAATAGAGTCCTTGACTGTTTTTTCAGCTTGACTATTGTTGGTATATATAAAGGCTACAGATTTATGAATGTTGATTTTGTAACCTGAGACGCTGCTATATTTCTTGACCACTTCTAAGAGTTTTGTAGTAGAATCCCTGGTGTTTTCCAGATATGCAATCATATCATCTGTGAAGAGTGAAAGTTTGATCTTAGTTTGGCTCTTTCTTACAAAGCTAAACATGTACTTACAGTACAACTTCTCAATCACACTCCTTAGTATTTACCCAAATGAGCTAAAAACATATACACAAAAACCTGAACATAGTGTTCATAGAAATTTTATTCATAGTTGCCCAAACTTGGAGGCAACTGAGACACCCTTCAGTAGTAGGTGGATATTGAAGAACTGTGATACACCCCCAAAATGGAATATCATTCTGGGATAAAAAGAAATGAGCTATTGTTTCATGAGAAGACATGGAAGAAACTTCCATTTTAATTACTAAGTGAAAGAATCCAGTCTAAGGGACTTTGTCCAAAATGTTTTATGAAGCAAATTTCACCCTGATACCAAAATCAGGAAAGCACCAAACTAAACAGGAGGGCTATGGATCAATTTTACTAAGAATATCAAGGCAAAAATATTCAATGAAATTGTAGCAAACAGATTACAGCTGCACATTAAAAAAATTATACATCACATTCAAGTAAGCTTTATCTCAGGATGAAAGGTTGATTTAACATATGCAAATCTATAAATGTATTTCACCATGTCAATAGAAGCAAAACCCAAAACCCATATAATCTTCTCAATTGATGCAGAAAAAGCATTTGATAAAATTCAGCATCCTTTTCTAACAAGAACACTAAGAAATATAGTTATAGGTGGCACATTTCTTTAACTGATTGAAGCCATCTATGGCAAACGCACAATTAAGATCATACTGAATGGAATAAAACTGAAAGCTTTTCCATTCAAAACTGGAGCCAGACAAGAATGTCTACTATCACCACTACTATTCTGCTGGGAGCCAAAACTTAAGAGCAAGCTCACCATGGAAACTTATTGCAATAAGTCAGGTGCTTGGAAGGTTACTGCCCTAGGTGAAACAAATATTCTAACCGTTGGATTATCACACCTGCTCCGGGAATTCCCCACCCTCTCATACCCCCAAGCACTCTTCCTTCCTCTGCTTGTGTTTATATAGCTGTTAAAAAATAAGGTTTTTGGGGAGCTTGATCAGAATCCTGTCTTGCTCTCCGTTCCTTGTGCCTCTTGTTTCTCTCACTCTCTCAGCCCCATGCCCTAGGTCCCTGCTGAACTAGCCCCGCGGGCCGGGACAGTGAAGTGGGACAGTGATCCCAGTGTCTGTCTTGGCTCCCTGAGTCTAAGTTTCCAGCTCAGAAAACTGGCATGGATGTGGCCTAGAGTGGAGCTCACAGGCCCAGAGGGTCCCACTGGGGAGAAGGGCTCAGTGCAGCCCATCAGCCTCCCACCTCCGGGCCAACAAGAACATGTTGTCCCTGTGATTGCTGTGGCTAACTCAAGGCTCCACTCCTGGAGCCTGGCCCAGCTTACATCCTAGGCACAAAGTCAATGTTTACTAACTCACAGAAGTAAGTTGTCAGCAGCTCCAGGGTTCCTATGGCTGGCAGGTGTCCAGCTCAGCTGAGCAGAACTGGTAACTTTATCCCTCCCACCCTCTGGGATTTGTTCCAGAAACACTATAGGTCTCAGTCACATTCTGGTTATACCTCTAGATGCCATTCCCATCTGTGGGCCAGATGGCCCTTGCTCAGCCTGGGCTCAGTTGGGTAACAGATTAGCAGCAGCTGGGTGTGACTATCTCTGCTCTTTGTGCCCAACCTGTGCTAGGAGGTGGGTACCAGAAAGCTTGTCCAGGGAGCCCACTATTCATATGGGCTCATAAATGTGTCCTGGACCGCACCCTGGTGTGCAGCAAGTTCACTTATCAGGCCTAAGATTGCCACCTGCTAGCTAGGTGGGCCTTGGTTGGCATCTAGGAACTTGGTTTTCAGGAAAGTTCTCACCATTCCCAGAAATGATAACAGTGGCTGACTATGCCTCAGTTGTTTCTATAAGCAAAGTGGTTTCTGCTTTCCTTCTGGGAGTCTGGATTTGGGGAGGTGCTTTGCAGAGGATGCCCATATGAGTGATCCCCCAGTAAAACCCTGGACTCTGCGGCTCAGGCAGGCTTCCCCAGTACACCTCATTTCACAACTCCCTGCTAAGGAACTCGAGCCTGTGCTGTGGAGAAGATCCTCAGAAGCTTTGTCTGGTTTCTTCTGGACTTCACTCCAAGCACTTTTCTTTTCTTTCTTTTTGCAGTTTTTGGCTGGGGCTGGGTTTGAAGCCGCCACCTCTGGCATATGGGGCCGGTGCCCTACTCCTTTGAGCCACAGATGCTGCCCCCACTCCAGGAACTTTTTCATTGACTTTTCTTTGAATCCTTTTGCTGTAATAAAGCTTAGCTGTGAGTATGACCATAGGCTGAGTCTTAGCAAATCAGTGAATCTGAAGCCCTGGGAACCCTGACACAGTAGTGACAGCAGGGAATTTGCTAAATCAACCCTGACTCACTGCCATATGGCAAAAGCATTGTTTGGGTACAGAAGAGATGAAAGAGCACAAAATATCTTAACTGGGCTGTATGAGATTCCTAGCTACATGCACACTGACCATCTTCCTCCTTGATACTGGTATTGTTCTGACCCATGCAGCCCTGGCCCCAAACTCCTTTTGAAGACCTTGCTGAGCATTTGGTAGGCTTTTGGGAATGGACCAGAAGCTCTGGGTGCCTGTGTGGCTATGGAGTTACCTATGTTATGAGGCAGCAGCTTGAGCTGCACCTGCAGCTGCTTGGAGAGTTAAAAGTTCCCTGTAGAATTTGAAAATGACAGCTTGCTCCCCAGGGGACTTGGCTGAGTGGATCCCTGGCCTCTTTTGGCTGCACTGGGGAAAGTGAGGAGGAAGAAGCCCAGTGTGGGTGAAGCTTTTGGTTGATTAGAAAATTTTTTTAATTTATTATTATTATTTTTTGAGTCAGAGTCTCATTTGGTCACCCTTGGTAGAGTGCTGTGGTGTCATAGCTCACAGCAACCTCAAACTCCTGGGCTTAAGTGATCCTCCTGCCTCAGCCTCTCGAGTAGTTGGGACTACAGGTGCCCACCACCATGCCAGGCTAGTTTTTTTAGAGACGGGGTCTTGCTCTGGCTCAGACTGGTGTCGAACTCAGTGAGCTCAAGCAATACACCCGCCTCAGCCTCCCAGAGTATATTATTATTATCTTAGAGATGGGGTAAGAGTAGGAGGTGACTGGGAAGTTAAAGTTTTAATTACTAAATGGGACAGACTGATTTTCTAACACTATAGAAAAGCAAAATCCCCATACGTGTGAGGTTCAGGAAAGGAGGAGGAAGCATATATAATCTTGGCTTTTCAGAACTGTCCCTGGAAGCTTTCCTCTCTCTTCCTGAAGGAAAATTCCCTTTGCTGCCTTCTCAAGTTGCTGTGAGCCTTGAATTCCAAGTCCAGCCCAGCCAGGTATGGTATGGTGGGGCTGAGATGAGAGATTCACTTGAGCTTAGGAATTCAAGGCTGCAGTGAGCTATTAACTATGATCATGCCGGTGAATAGCCACTGCAGTCAGGCCTGGGCAACAGCCCACACTGGTCATGGGTTGGGACTGAATGCCTCAGCAATCCCCCTGCAACCAAGGATTAAATGGAATTACTTGGACTAGGAGGAGAACACTAAGGTTACTGATACCCTGACTGCCTGACAAATGCATCCTGTCTGGGGTGCCCTGATGTTGCAAATTCTGCATTTCCAGGGGGGACAACCTGTGTCCTCAGGGATTGTGCTTTGGTGTGTGCCACAGCTGTGCTGTGCCCAAATTGATGCCTCTGCTCAGGGTAAAAAAAATCTAATACAGAAACTTATGGAAATCGCCACCTCCCTTTCTAAAATAGACCTTTATGAATAATGGAATTTGTTTTAACTGGCTAAGCTCAGGATGTCTAAAGGGCTGAGATTAATGCTACCTGTTGGTCTCACCTTGCCACATGGGGTCCTGTGGATAATAGTTTTGCTGTAAAGCTGTCTTGGCCACACGCAAATGGGGTAGATTGAGCAAAAAAAAAAAAAAAAAAAAGCAGGTCTGAGAAAGGCCTCCCTGCTGAAGCAGGAGGATTGTTGAGCCCAGGAGTTCCAGGCTGGAGTGAGCTATGATTGCACCTCTATACTCCAGCCTAGGCAACAGAGGGAGACTCTGTCTCTGAAAAAAAAAGGAAGAGGAGGAGGGCAAGGAGGAGGAGAAAAAGAAAAAGAAACTTCCTCTATAGTGACATGGAAAAAGCTCCAAGATACACTAAGCTAAAAAAAAACAAAAAACCAAAAACCGCAAGGCACAGAACAGTGCGTATGTTGCCAATTGTATAAAAAAGAATCAAACAGAACCCAACCGTTTATTATGGATAGTTTTCATTTTGCTCTTGCAGTTTATTTGAATTTTCCACAGTACAAAACATGCCAGCGATTCTCAGCCATTTGACGGAGTTTGAGTAAAGAGAACCAATTCCGCCTCTCTGGTTGGAATCTTCTGCTTTTGGGAGCACCCCAAGCCTAGTGGCTTCAGGATTTATTGCATTCTCTGCATGTGTCATTGCCCTGCCTAGTTCTGCAGCAAGTCATATTTACATGATTTACATCATAATTTACATGATTTGAAATGTTGTAAATATGGCTTCAAGGGGGTTCTATTTATTGAGGTCTAATTTACTAGAATGAAATTCATTCCTTTCAGTGTACAGTTCTATGAATTTTGAAAATATACACAGTTATTTAACTATCATTACAATCAAGATACAGAACAATCTCATTATCCTAAAATGTTCCCACTAAGCCCTGCCGTGTATCTTTGTGCTCAGTCTCTCCCCAATCCCAACCCCTGGCAACTACTGATCTATTTTCTTCTGTCCCTGCAGTTTTGCTATTTTCCTGATTGCCATAGAAATGATTCAGAAAGGGCTAGGTGCCTGTGGCTCAAGCAGCTAAGGCGCCAGCCACATACACCTGAGCTGGCGCATTTGAATCCAGCCCAGGCTGGCCAAACAATGATGGCTGCAACCAAAAAACAGCCGGGCATTGTAGCAGGTGCCTATAGTTCCAGCTACTTGGGAGGCGGAGGCAGGAGAATTGCTTGAGCCCAGGAGTTGGAGGTTGCTGTGAGCTGTGATGTCACAGTACTCTACCCAGGGCAACAGCTTGAGGCTCTGTCTCAAAAAAAAAAAAAAAAGAAAGAAAGAAAGAAAGAAAGAAATGATTCAAAAAGGATGTAGCCTTTTTTTAAAATTATTAAATCATAGCTGTGTACATTAATGCAATCATGAGGCACCATACACTGGTTTTATAGACCATTTGACATATTTTCATCACACTGGTTAACCTAGCCTTCCTGGCATTTTCTTAGTTATTGTGTTAAGACATTTATATTCTGGGCAGCACCTGTGGCTCAAAGGAGTAGGGCGCCGGCCCCATATGCCAGAGGTGGTGGGTTCAAACCCAGCCCCGGCCAAAAACTGCAAAAAAAAAAAAAAGACATTTATATTCTACATTCTACATTTAGTAAGTTTCATATGTACCCTTATAGATGTAGCCTTTAAGTCTGGCTTCTTTCACCTAACATAATACATCTGAGATTCATTCATGTTGCTGTTTGTGTCTAGACTTTGTTTTTTCCTACTGTTGAGCAGTGTCTTGTTGTATGAATGTCCAGAGTTTAACACTGTTTTTCACTTTGTATAATCAGCCTATTGACAAACCAAGGAAGACTGAATCTTGGCTCCAAGACAGAATTTAAAAGTAGAGGGTTAGAGAACAGAAGCTGGGGGATATGTTTCATCATTTTACAAAGAGAAGAGTTATACCATGCTTTCTAAAGATGATACCTCAAGGAATGGAAGTTTTAGAATTTTATTTAAAGCAATAAAGGAAAGCAATCAAAACTTAATTAAGCTAACACAGTGGCTCACGCCTGTAATCTCCGTACTTTGGGGGGGCCAAGATGGGAGGATTGTTTAAGGCCAAGAGTTCAAAACCAACCTGGACAACATAGCAAGACCCCATGTCTAAAAATAGTTAAAAAAAATTTAGCTGAGTAGAGTGGCATATGCCTATAGTCTTAGCCACTTTAGGAGGCTGAGGCAGGACAATCCCTTGAGTTTAGGAGTTTGAGGCTACAGTGAACTATGATTGTACCACTGCACTCGGCCTGGGCAACAGCAACACCCTGTCTCAAAACAAACAAAAAACCAGGCCTAGCCAAGTCTTACTTATAATCCTAGCACTCTGGGAGGCCAAGGTGGGTGAATTGCCTGAGCTCACAGGTTCAAGACCAGCCTGAGCAAGAGTGAGACCCCATCTCTAAAAAATAGCCAGGCGTTGTGGTGGGCACCTATAGTCCCAGCTACTCAGGAGGCTCAGACAAGTGAATCACTTGAGCCCAAGAGTCTGAGGTTGCTGTAACCTAGGACGCCACAGCACTCTACCGAGGGCAACAAAGTGAGACTCTGTCTCAAACAAACAAACAAACAAACAACCTAACCAAGGTATGTTGTATGGAAGCAGGGAGGGGAAAGAGGACAATGGTGGAGTGAAAATGTTCTTATTCTTAATAAAAGAGTCCTTGTCCTTCATAATGAGATATCAGTGAATAGGTAAGGGCAGAAAACAAAATTAGAAAATCCCAAATGGGTGTGACCTCTAGGAAGAGGAAGGGTAATGGAAGCAGAGAGGAACTGATTCTTATTTCTTAAACCCTTTCAGTGGATGGTAACTGAGGTGATAACTGTAAGGGTTTCCAGGGGGCCAGGAATGTTCTTGATCTGGTGCTTGTTACACAAATGTGTTCTTCTTGTGAAACATTGTTGAGATATGTATAAGATTTGTGTACTTTCAGGCAATGCCTGTGGCTCAGTGGGTAGGACACCAGCCCCATATATCGAGGGTGGCGGGTTCAAACCCGGCCCTGGCCAAACTGCAACAACAAAATAGCCGGGCATTGTGGCAGGCGCCTGTAGTCCCAGCTATTCGGGAGGCTGAGGCAAGAGAATTGCCTAAGCCCAGGAGATGGAGGCTGCTGTGAGCTGTGTGACGCCATGGCACTCTACCGAGGGCGATTAAGTGAAACTCTGTCTCTACAAAAAAAAAAAAAAAAAAAAAAGATTTGAGTACTTTCAGGATGGACAATACATCTCAATAAAAACCATTTTATTATTATAGTACATATAACATAAAACGTACATTTAGTACATTCAGAATAGTAGACACCATCTACTTCCAGAGCGTTCTCATTACCCCAAAAGAAACCACATGCCCTTTATCTGTCACCTCCTATTTTCCCCGTCCCCTCTTGCCCTAGTCCTCCAGTAATCTACTTTCTGTCTCCATGGATTTGCCTATTCTGGAAATCTCATGTAATCATGCAATATGTGGTCTTTTGTAAATGGTTTCCTTCATTTATGTTTTCAAGTTTCATGCATGTTGTAGCATGTAACAGTAGTCCATCTCTTTTTATGACCAAATATTCCATTATGTAGATATACCATATTTTACTTATCTATTATCTTCAGTTGGTGAACATTTGGGTTGTTCTCTACTTTGACTATTATGAATAACGTTACTATGAATATCTATGCACAAGTTTTGTGTGGGCATTGCATTCCAGTTTCTCTTGAGTATATACCTAGGAGTGGAATTGCTGGGCCAAGTGCTAGTTCTCTTTAACATTTTGAAGAATCTCCAAACTGTTTTCCACACTGACTGCACCATTTTACAGTCCCATCAGCAATGTACAAGGATTCCGATTTCTCCACATCCTTGTTATTGTTGGTTTCTTTTTTTTTTTTTTTTTAAACAGATTTTCACTCTGTCACCCTGAGTAGAGTGCAGTGGAATCATACCTCACAGTAACCTCAAACTTTTGGGTTTAAGTGATCCTCCTTCCTCAGCCTCTTAAGTAGTTGGGACTAGAGACACCCATCATGATGCCCAGCTAAGTTAGTGTCTTTTTTCTTTTTTTTTGAGACAGAGCCTCAAGCTGTCGCCCTGGGTAGAATGCTGTGGCATCATAGCTCACAGCAACCTCCAGCTCCTGGGCTCAAGCGATTCTCCTGTGTCTGCCTCCCAAGTAGCTGGGACTACAGGCACCCACCACAACGCCCGGATATTTTTGGTTGCAGCCGTCATTGTTGCTTGGCAGGCCTGGACTGGATTTGATTCCGCCAGCTCAGTTGTATGTGGCTGGAGCCTTAGCTGCTTGAGCCACAGGTGCCAAGCCAATTGGTGTCTTTTTTAACCTAACCATCTCACCTGTCATTGAAGTGGTTGGTATCAATTTTTTTTTTTGTTTGTTTTGTTTTTTTTGAGACAGAGTCTTACTATGTTGCCCTTGGTAGAGTGACGTGGTATCACAGCTCATAGCAACCTCAAACTCCTGGGTCCAAGCAATTCTCTTGCCTCAGTCTCCTGAGCAGCTGGGACTACAGGCGCCCGCCACAATGCCCAGCTATTTTTTTTTTTTTTTTTTTTTTGCAGTTGTCATTGCTGTTTAGCTGGCCTGGGCTGGGCTTGAACCCACCACCATCTGTGCTATGGGTGCTGAGCCTGATTTACATTTCTTTCCTTTTTGGCAGGGGGATTCATTGAGGGTACAAAGAACCAGATTACATTGATTGCTTGTGTCAGATAAAGACTCCCCCATAGTAGTGTTCCAGGGTGGCACCTGTAGCTCAGTGGGTAGGGCACCAGCCACATACACCGAGGCTCACGGATTTGAACCCAGCCTGGGCCAGCTAAAAAACAACAATGACAACTGCAACAAAAAAATATCTGGGCGTTGTGGCAGGTGCCTATAGTCCCAGCTACTTGGGAGGCTGAGGCAAGAGAATTGCTTAAGCCCAAGAGTTTGAGGTTGCTGTGAACTGTGACACCACGCCCTCTACCAGGATGACAGCTTGAGACTCTGTCTCAAATAATAATAATAATAATAGTGTTCTGCCCCTAAAAGGTGTACCACCACCACCATCCCGTAGTTCCTTCACCCCATGATTTACATTTCTTTAATGGCTGATGACGTTGAACATTTTTATGTGCTTGTTGTCCATTTGCATATCCTCCTTGGCAAAATATCTATTCATATCCTCTGCATATTTTTAAATTGGATTATGTGTCTTTTTTATGATTGTGTTTTCAGAGTTCTTAATATATTCTGGATACAAGTCCCTTATCGCATATGTGTATGTGATTTGCAAAGTATTTTTCCCCATTCTGTAAGTTGTCTTTTCACTTTCTTGATGGTATTATTTGAAGCACAACAGTTTTTAATATTGATGACGTCCAACCTGCCTACCTTTTCTTTTGTCACTTGTGCTTTTAGTGCCCTATCTAAGAAGTGAGCTGACTTTTTAACTTAAAAGACAAGATTTTTAGCTGAAGGAGTGTGATCCACTGGGTGGCGAACACGCGGCTAGAGCCGCATGCGGCTCCCGGCCAAAATGAATTTCGGCTCTTTGCCTCTTATCATTATTTTGTATACTGTGGCTCTTTGCCAAGTTTGGATTTTGTTATGCTGCTTCTGAGGAGGGACCTCT
>CAUYPK010062494.1:0-12376 GCA_963574355.1 Loris lydekkerianus | reverse complement strand
GGTTTTAGTAGTGTGGGGGGAGACTGTTACTTTGGTGTACAAGTGACTGTTGCCAGGCAGTTTCCAGCTGGCTTCCCATGAGACCGTTGGGTTCCTTTAATGTGTTTAGTCCCCCAGGAGCCGTGATGTTGCTAATTCCTCTTAATGGCTGGGTCCATTAGAGGTGGTTTCAGCAGAGGTCACTGGACACCAAATGTGGAATGCCTTATGTTCAAAATGGGGTAGCCTATGCTTGCCCTGGTTTTGGAGTTCCTCCTACCAACCTATCACTATGAACATGGAATTTTCTACATTCTGGAAAACAAAACACAAACAGGGCACCCTGAGGATAGGAAGTCGTTCCATGTGATGTTGTGCAGAGATGAGAAATGTGGATCTTCATCGTTTGTGGAACTGGGCACCTTCTGTTGCTGACCTGGGTGCAGAGAGACTCTCATCATGTAGCACTATCCCAGGGCAGGGCAAACTCCCAACAAAACCCCTGCTTTTAGGGTCTGATGGTATAGTGGTAAGGTATACATACCTTAAGTTGGAAGGTACATTCATCCCCCAAATTCTCATCAGACTTTCCTTCTTTTGTAGAGACAGAGTCTCACTTTATCACCCTCAGTAGAGGGCTGTGGTGTCACACTGCTCACAGTAATCTCCAACTCTTGGGCTCAAGTGATTCTCTTGCCTCAGCCTCCCGAGTAGCTGGGACAACAGGTGCCCACCACAATGCCTGGCTGTTTTTGTTGCAGTTTGGCTGGGGCTGGGTTTTAACCTGCCACCCTTGGTATATGGGGCCAGCGCCCTACTCACTGAGCCACTGGCACCGCCCAGTGCTGTCCTTCTCAGCACAACATCAGGGTGTATGAAGTTGATGTCTTATCACTGGTCATGCTGCTGACCTTAATTACTTGTGTAAAGTGCATCTGCCATATTTCTCAATTGTGAATGTACATTTTTCCCCTTTGTAATGAATAAACACTTTTGAGACTTTGCAACTATCATACTTTTCATATTTTTTGCCTACTAACTTTAGTATTTTGTTTGTTTGTTTTTGGTAGAAACAGAATCTCACTTTGTCACCCTTGGTAGAGTGCTGTGGCGTCACACAGCTCACAGCAACCTGTAACTCCTGGGCTTAGGCGATTTTCTTGCCTCAGCCTCCCAAGTAGCTGGGACTACAGGTGCCTGCCACAACACCTGGCTATTTTTTTTGTTGTTGTTGCAGTTTGGTCAGGGCTGAGTTTGAACCCGCCACCCTCAGTACATGGGACCAGCACCCTACCCACTGAACCACAGGTGCCACCCCCTAACTTTAGTATCTATAGGTAGTTCTAAAAATAGATATTTAAAGTTTAGTGAAAGAGTAATAATTTTGCATGAGTTTATTATTCATTAATAAAGCACATTTTTATTTATTCATTCAGAGACGTAGTCTCACTCTGTCATAATGGCACGGTGCCACGGTGTCATAGCTCACAGCAACCTCAAACTCCTGGGTTCAAATGATCCTTTTGCCTCAGCCTCCCAAGTATTAGGGACTAAAGGAATGTGCCACAACAACCCGGCTAATTTTTCTATTTTTAGTAGAGACAGGGTGTCACTCTTGCTCAGGCTGGTCTTGAACTCCTGAGCTCAAGCAATCCACTTTGGCCTCCCAGAGTGCTGCTATTACAGGTGTGAGCCATGGCACCTGGCCTAGCACATTAATTTTTAGTTACACTGAATATACTATAATGGGTTCAGTAGCTATCAGCATTTAACAGCTGAATATACTGTATAATATTCTTAAAGATGTATGTTGATACATCTCCTTTAGTTACTTTGGTAAAATTTCCTGTCAGAAATTCATGTCCTAGGGAGGGTAATTGGTAGGACCACACCTATGGTGCATCTTACAAGGGTACACATAAAACTTACTAAGTGTAGAATATAAATGTCTTAACACAATAACTAAGAAAATGCCAGGAAGGCTATGTTAACCAGTTTGATGATAACATTTCAAATTGTTATAAAACCAGCACATCGTACCCCACAATTGCAATAACGTAGACAGCTATGATTTAATTTAAAAAATGGTGTCACATATAAACACCGGACACATTCTGCATATTGTGACTTTTCAGCACATATGTTCAGAAAACAGATTATTGACCTTCTGAATAAATAGCTGTGTTGTAAAACTGCATGTAAAATATTATCGAATTTAAACATTAGAGTTATTTTCAATGCTGTTTTACTTTGAGTTCATTTTGCAAATATGACTAATGATGTGAATGTACCAGCATATCTACAGATGAAAAAGTATTTCCTTACTTTATGAATAGTTAATAGTTGACTTTTAAGATTCAGAAGACAGATAATACATTTTTTTACAATCTTCTACAAGTTCAGGGTTTTTATTTTCTGCTTAAACCTCTTTTTTAGCTAACTTTTAGTTTAAACCTTTTTTCCCCTAGCATAGACAATCAATATACAGTATCTATTGTGTATATATCAGTATGTATATGTCCATATGTGTTTAAGAATAAACAAATATATCATGCATCCTGCAATTTAGAGAGCAAGGTTCAAAAACAATCAATATAATTATTTAAACTTAAAAGCACTGCGAGCAGGTCCCTCAATACAAAACGTCTAACTTTCATTTATGTTTAATCCATCCATAATCACATTTGTACAGACTACAATAGTCATGAGATGAGTCTTCAGAATGTATGTGATTATAAAATTTTAAGTATAATAACGAACAACTGTTGGCAGATAAATAAAAATTAATTTATGTTGGTTTTAAAATTTTTTTTTAATTGAGTTAGTTCTCACAAAATACTAGAAATTTACAAAAATAGAAGCTAATTAAGGCAATATAAAATACTGACATAATCATGGCCTATAGAGTTAAGTCCCAGTAACTTTGTGTGGCATTACTCTTTGGTCAAAATTAGGTCAAGTTATAGTTTGCTTTTTAACATACTTCTACTTACGATAAACGTGATATATAGATTTTCCATGTCATCAGACATTACAATAAATACATTGGCTATATTATACTCCATCACCTGAAAGGCTAAATCTCTAAATAGTACAGTAATGTTAGATAATATATAACGTATTTTTCAATCTTGAAACTTTGTTGCAATGAATATCCTTGTATCAACAACCTTGACCATATTCATGATTTTATTATTTCTCACGCTTCATCTTAAACAGTAACCGTGGATTGTCAAATCCTTAAGACTTTTGAAACATATTGTCAAATTTTCTTCTGGGAAGTTTGTACTAAAATTTACAGTTCTGTCAGCAATGTGTAAAAATAGTAAATGTTATGGTATTGAATTTAATCAATTAAAAACTCTCAGGCAAACCAGAATATAACTAAAATTCAGTAATAATGCATTGAGTTTTCTTCTGTAAAATTGGCATATTTGTGTAGTGTCATGGAAATGAGTCTCATCATTTTCTCTTGTATTAATAAAATTAAACTGTGGTGCTTGAACAACAGATAATACTTTCAGCTTGTTTTGATTTTAGTATCCTACAGAGTGCATTTTGTGTGGATACTGTGTTCTCAGTTTTGTAAGGTAGCAGGGGATATGAGATACTATCCTTAGCTTAAGGGAAATCAATTTTTATTCTCTAGGGAATAATACTTTATCATACTGTAGTCATTCCTGCATTTGTTAGATATTCTAATTCTGTCCCTTATACATTCACTCTAGGAAAGCTTGCCAAGGTTGGTAATATACTAGCTTTCAGCCTGTAGTATAATGTAATATCAATATAAAATCAACTGCCTCTGATTTAACCACTTCAAGAAATTTTAATCTTTGTGTACATTGACCTAAAAAACTTAAAATTTAATAATTAGATAACCAAAGTTTTCTTTCCTATGTATATTTGGTGGTTAAAATAATTTGCAATTAGGGTGGTGCCCGTGGCTCAAAAGAGTAGGGCACTGGCCCCATATGTGGGAGGTGGCGGGTTCAAACCCAGCCCCAGCCAAAAACTGAAAAAAAAAAAAAAATTTTTTTTTTTTTTTTGCAGTTAATCAAATAATGATATTGGAAATAATTCTATGGGCATATTCTCTAATCTTTAGAGATATAAACATACCATTACAATCATTCATTTTGTTTTGCTTTGTTTCTAAACTGAAGGAGCACATTTCATTCTTAAGTAGCATAGTTAGAAATTTCCTTCTCCCGTTGTACCTAAACTTGTTCCCTTTAATGTCCACTTATCAGGTCATATTATTTTTTCTTCAACATAAGAGGATTTGAAACTGTCTATTTTGTGTTTCTCTCCAACATTTCTTTTCATATATAATTTTATAATTCTTTCTATACTTTGCTGCATGGAATGTTTCCTTAGCTCTTTTCTGAGACAACCCTCCTGTACAAATATATTAGTTCACTGAGACCTCATTAGCAGATAGGGATGAAATAACAGGAGTTCAGGACCCATTTACTTTTCTGAGGATTGAATATCACCCGGATTTTTGTCTTTAAGTCCCAGAAACCTGCTAATTTAAACTAGAATGCGTGCAGTGCACAGTTATCTGCAATAACCTTGTGTAAACGACAAGGGTTGTCTTCATTTCAAATTAATCACTATGGTGCCTTGTAATCAGGATACATGTCTATGAACTGGTGGCGGAAACAGAGAGCATAATAGTTAAACATGCATGAATAAAATGAAGAAATGTTTGTTTGTCTCATAATAAATTGTTGCTCTACGGAAAAGGAAAGATGATTCCACCCTGACATCAAGATTTCAGTCATCAACGTATATTAAATATTAGCATTTTACCATGACAAAGGTAGGAAGGGAGATAATTTTGACATTAGGAGATCAATCCACGGAGTCACAGGTTTCAATTTACTGCTCTGGCAAGGAGAGGTAGTTTTATTGAAGATTCCCATTCAGCCTGTAAGTTTGATAAAACACTTTGACACTCTTTGGAGTTCTTCTCTGAGATATCATGGCCAGTGGGTCACTACTTACTGGTGGATTAGATAGGAAACATCACATTATGGTTCTTTATAGTCTAATTCTGTTCTTGCTCTACATTCTATCATGGTTAGTACTGCTTGTTAGGAAAAACCTTATTCAGAATCCATGCTCTCCTTTAGACTACTGAATAGTGACCAGAAGCAAGAAATTAGCATACACCGTAAGAAACCAGGTAACCATTTGTAACATGATTCCTATTGGTGTCCTGACTGCAGGAACTGGGTAACTTAATTTCAATATGACTTTTTTAAAGTGCACTTTCTCACCTTTTACCTCATTTATTCAAACTCTAAGTCATCTATGCAATGACCTCACACTAGTTTTAAGCACCCAAGGAAATGCCAGGGCAGGTGAAGGAAGGTGAAACTTCAAATACAAACTTTGTTTTTAATTAAAAGTTCTGTTCTCAGGGTCTAATCTAGGTCAAACTTTGTGATATTCTAGTCTATTGTGATATTCCTGCCTGTATATAGTGGTTGTAATATTTCCCAGTTTTAAAAACTTCTGAGAGCTGACACAAAGGTCATTATCAATGAAAAGTATAAAATAAACATTTTTCATAAATTATATTACAGTCTACCTCTCCCTCCAGATCTATTAACATTTGTTTTTTCTATATTTAGGTGCTCCAATATTCATTGCATATATTTTTAAAATTGTTATATCATCTTCATAACCCTTCACCATCATATAATGAACTTTGTTTTTTAGAGTTTTGAGCTAAAGTCTACCTTGTGTTGTGTATTTATTTCTAACCTCTTGATTTCCGTTTGCATGGAGAATGCTTTTCTGCCCCTTCCCTTTCAGTCTACCTGTGCTCTTCCAAATGAAGTGAGTTTGCTTAGGCAGTATACAGGTGTTCTGGTTATTTTGTGCATCCTCTGTTGCTTTCCACCTCTCTTTTTCCCTTCCTTCCTAATTAAATGATTCCCTGTGGTAGTATGCTTTGATTCTTTACTTGTTTAACTGTTACAGGTTTTTGCTTTGTGTTTATCATGAGGTTTATATAAAGACTGCATCAGGCCATTTTAAGCTAATAACAGCCCTATTTTGGTAACTGAAAATTCTATACATTTTCTCTCCTCCGACATTTTAACTTTTTGGTTAATTATGCAGCCTTAAAAGAAAGATGGAGACTTTACCTCTTTTATGTTTACATGGATGGAGCTGGAAAATATTCTTCTTAGTAAAGTATCTCAAGAATGGTAGAAAAAGTATCCAATGTACTCAGCCCTACTATGAAACTAATTTAGGGCTTTCACATGAAAGCTATGACCCAGTTATAACCTAAGAATAGGGCGAAGGGGGAAAAGGAGGGGAGGGAGGGGGGCAGGGGGCAGAGGGAGGGTGATTGGTGGGATTACACCTGCGGTGCATCTTACAAGGGCATATGTGAAACTTAGTAAATGTAGAATGTAAACGTCTTAGCACAATAACTAAAAAAACGCCAGGAAGGCTATGTCAACCGGTTTATGAAGCTAGTGTATGATTCCCCATGATCATATCAACGTACACAGCTATGATTTAATTTAAAAAAAAAAAATAAAAGCTAAAAAAAAATAACTTTTTGGTTAAAAAAACCTGTTTGCCTGGTGCGTCCCTTGAAAAACTATTGTACCTTCTGCTATTTTTAATAATTTTATCTTTTAACCTTCATGCTAAACATGTGATTTACACATCACCATTATAGTGTTAGAGTACTATGAATTTGACTGTGAACTTATTTTTACCAGTAAATTTTCTATTTTCATACGTTTCTGTGATCCTAACTTGTGTCCTTTTCCTTCAGCTTGAAGATTCCTACTTAGCATTCTTGTAAGGCAGGTTCAATGTGATAAAATTTCTAAACTGATTTATACAGTAATATTAGTTATCCTTCATGAATGATGGATAGCTTCACTGGGTGGAGTATTCTTAGTTTTTTGGTTGACAGGGCTTCTTCTTGTTTGTTTTTTCCTTCAGTCCTTTGAATATATCGTTCTACTGTTAGCTGGAGTTTCAAGAAAGTGGTTTCTGAGAAATCGACTGTAACCCTTATAGGAACTCTCTTGCATGCTATTTGATTATTTTTTCCTTCCTGCTTTCAGGATCCTTTTTTTGTTCTTGACCTATGACAATGTCATTTTAGTATGTCTTGATGTAGTACTGGTGGATTGAATCTGATGGAGGAATCTTTGACCCTCCTGCCCCTGGATATTTATAACTTTCTTCACATTTGTAATATTTTATTGCTGTTCTTTTAAAATAAGCTTTCTACCCCTTTGCCTTTCCCTTCTCTCATGGACTTCTATATCTTGAAAATTTGCTTTTTTTTTTGATGCTGTGTCATAAAATCTTACAAGTCTATATTCTTTCTTATTCTTTTCTTTTTATTGTGTCAAACTGTACATTTACTCTCCTTTGAGTTCACAATTCCTTCTCCTGCTTGTTCAACTCTGTCATTGCTCTCTAATAAATCGTTATATCCTTCATAGTATTTTGATATAAATATTAGAAATTCATAGTATTTTTATATAATTGTTATATCATTCATAGTACTTTGATATAATTGTTATACCACTCATGGTATTTTGATATAATTGTTAAACCACTCATAGTATTTTGATATAATTGTTACATCATTCATAGTATTTTGATATAATTGTAATACCATTCATAGTATTTTGATGTTATTGTTATATCCTTCAGAGTATTTTGATATAAATATTACACAATTCATAGTATTTTGATATAATTGTTATACCATTCATAGTATTTTGATATAATTGTTATACCATTCATAGTATTTTCATATAATTGTTATACCATTCATTGTATTTTGATATAATTGTTATACTATTCATATTATTTTGATATAATTCTTATACCCTTCATAGTATTTTGATATAATTGTTATACCATTCATAGTATTTTATATAATTGCTATACCATTCATAGTATTTTATATTATTGTTATACCATTCATCATATTTTGATATAATTGCTATACCATGCATAGTATTTTGATATAATTGTTATATCATTCAGAGTATTTTGATATAATTACTATACCATTCATAGTATTTTGTTATAATTGTTATATCCTTCATAGTAATTTTTAGCTCCAGGATTTTTAAAATAGTTTCAATTTCATTTTTAAACATCTAGTTTATTGTCATTGAATGTTTTCCTGACTTTATTTGAATTCTCTCTGTGTTTTCTTGAATTTTTTTTTCAGTTTCTTTCAGGCTTTTTTTAGTTTTTTTTTTTTTTTTGTCAGACAGTTTGTATATCTTCTTTTTTTTTTTTTTTACTGTAACGTACTATGAAATTAGTGTGTGTTTTAGGATTTTCTTTTTCTTTGGGTCTTCTTTTTTATTTATTTATTTTTCCCCTTGCTTTACAATGACGGCTGTGCACTTTAAGTACCAGTCTTTGCAAACAGGTTTCTTCTGAATGGGCCCCTTCCTAGCCAGCCTTTCCAGATAACAGACAGGCTTCTGCTCTGGTCTGAGGTAGGCTTGCTGCTGGAGTTCTTGGGCAGGCTGGACTAGTACCTGGGTCAGCATGTGGGCAGGTGTGGTGCTTGAGTACACAAGTTGTACCTGAAATCTGTATCCATTGGAATGGATTTGCTCCTTGTGTCTGTGGGATGGGCCAGGGACCTGGATTTTTATTCAGGTATATTTTAGATAGTATATTTTTGAGGCATGAAAATTACCATTATGTAACAATATTAACTCCAAAAATCATCCATTTTAATCATAAGCATACCATTTATATCCTTGATTTATTTTTAAAACTAGTAAGTCTATAGACAGTGTCTAATGATCTCTGGCTTAAAATTGAATTTTAAAAAACATATACAAGTATCACTATGACTTCATTGGTTTTTATGAATCAAATCACATAGGAAAATATAATTTGCAAATTTTCCAAGGTTCAAATAGACGTTGCTTTTTTAAAAATGCAGTATGTTTCTTTTTTCCTAATAATTATTTTAGCAGTAACAAAAAGACAGATATATGCAAAATTTTGACATCTCAGATTTTTAATTATTTAAATACAGAGAATTAAAATATGACAAAATTTAATAGGCAGAGAAATATTCCAGTGAAGATGGCTTTGCCCTAATCCTTAGGACCTGAGAATGTTACCTGACAAAGGGGAATAAAAACTTTATTTGTAATTAAATTCCCTTGTCTCCTCACCTTACAATAGGGAGACAGATTATCCTGGGTAATCCTGGTCAATTCAATATAACTGCAAAGGTCCTAAAAGAGGAAGAGAAAAATAGGAGAGTCAGTAAGAGGAAAATGTAGTTACTGAAGAAAATCCCAGACAGATATGACTTTGCTGACTTTGCGGCACCTATGGCTCAAGTGGTAGGGTACTGGCCCCATATACCGGAGGTGGTGGGTTCAAGCCCAGCCCCAGCCAAAACAGCAAAAAATAAATTAATTAATTAAAATAAAGATGAAGGAAAGGAAAAGGAAGTGTGAGTGATCTCTAATATCTGGAAAAGGAAAAAGGATGGGTTATCCCCTATAGTCTGCACAAGGAATGTAGTTTCATGGATACTTTTAACCCAGTGACACCTGTGCTGGTCCTCCAGTTTAGAAAACTGCAAGATAATAAATGTGTGCTGTATGTAACCCACCACGTTTATGGTATTTTTTAAAAAAAATTCATATGAAAATAATACACAGAAGAAAATTGATTATTTGCTTAGTTATTTGATAAATTAGAAGGCTTTTCTTTTTTTAATAACTACTCTGCAGATCATAGAAACTTTTTAACATGTTATGCGTCTTAGGTGTGTATGCATGTGTAGACAGATAGAGACATTGTTATACACAATCATGCCCTCGAGATGGTCACATGGGGAGGTGTCATTTACACATACCAGAGCACAAAAAAGTACGTTAAGTTTTTTTTTTTTAGGTTATGGTGGATGATATTAAGTGAAAGTGGCATCTAAGTTACATAGAAATTCAGTAAAGAAGTCAGGAATGGTGTTATAAGCAAGGGGAAAGAACAAAAAAAGCCACAGAAGCATCCATCAGCAATTTCAGGGGTGGAGGAACTATTTAATTTAGTGTAGGAAATGAACCATCGGGACAAAATTAAGATAAAATAGAGGTTAACTTGGGAAGGGCCTTGTAACAGAAATGACAGGGCAAAAGTCACTGCCTGGGCATTAGAAATAGAACTCCATACCCAAAAGAGTCCAGCTGGTGGGCAAAGGAAAAAATTTTGAGCTGTCTTTTTTGCCTAACTGACGGGGCCTCTACTTTGTCATGGCTTTCTGTTATAGGATTATTTAGGCATTTGCCCGTGAACTTAAAGGGACACACACACACTATTTCCTTATATTGTCCCATGCTTGTCTGCTGGTATATTCAAGGTTTCCCTGTTAGGACTCTTAGTTACCAGGAAGACAAATAGGCATTACTTTATCTACCAATAGATAAATAAATATATGTACCCCGTGAAAGGTGTACTGTAAATATTCACATTGAGCTCCCCTTTATTTCTTCTTAGAGCAAGTCATTCTGGTACTGAAATCTTCATAGATTCTGAACACAGGTCTAAATGTCATACTCAGGATCTTGATCTTGAATTTTATTTTATCGACCACTAAGTTTATTACTCAGGCTTATAAAAATTTAATGCTTTCATTGAAATTCAGGGATATGAAAATTCTTTCCACAGAATACAAGGCATTGGGTAATCAAAGTGTTGTTCCTAGACCATGCCAAGCTCTTTTGCACCAGGGTCTTTGGATACATTGTGCCCTCTGCTTTGAAGGTTTTACCCCACCAAAATCTCCCTTCCTTCCCCCCACTATCTCTCATATACACATACACACTTCCCATAGTTACTTCTTTATGTCACTTCTTCTGAGAAGTATTACCTGACCACCCATCTGATCTAATTTCTCTATCCTTTTTAAAAAAAAATTTTAGTCAAAGCACATTGCATATTTCCTTCATGCTATTTATCAATATGATTTATCATTTATTTTCCTGTTTACTTAGGTTTTAAATTTTATCTCCATTTTTCATGAAAATGAAATTTCAATTAAATGAAGGTAGTAGAACTTTACTTCTCTTTTTACTGTTGTAATCTCAGCAGTGGATAGTACATATTAGTTAACTAACACATACGTTTTGAATTAATCAGTCAATTATTAACAATTTGATCAAATATATTTCTGGGCCAAAATTATAGAAGGCATAAATAGGCATAGAATATAGCAAAATGAAGAAATAGAAGGTTTTAGAAATCTTTTTTTTTTTTAATCATTATTAAATCATAGCTGTGTACATTAATGCAATTGTGGGGTACAATGTGCTGGTTTTATATACAATCTGAAATATTTTCATCAAACTGGTTAACATAGCCTTCATGGCACCCTCTTAGTTATTGTGTTAAGACATTTACTTTTTACATTTAGTAAATTTCACATGTACTCTTGTAAGATGCACCATAGGTGTAATCCCACCAATCACCCTCCCTCCAACCATCCTACCCCCACCCATCCCTCTCCACTTTCTCCATATTCTTGGGCTATAATTGGGTTATAGCTTTCATACGAAAGCTATAAATTGGTTTCATAGTAGGGATGAGTACATTGGACACCTTTTCTTCCATTCTTGAGATACTTTGCTAAGAATACGTTCCAGCTCCATCCATGTAAGCATGAAAGAGGTAAAGTCTCCATCTTTCTTTAAGGCTGTATAATGTTCCGTGGTGTACATATACCACAATTTATTAATCAATTTGTGGGTTGATGGGAACTTGGGCTTCTTCCATGACTTAGCAATTATGAATTGGTATGCAAGAAACATTCTAGTACAAAAATATTTGTTAAAGTGTGATTTTTGGTCTTCTGGATATATATCAAATAGAGGAATTGTAGGATAAAATGGTAGGAGTATTTTTAGATGCCTAAGTGTTCTCCACATATCTTTCCAAAAGGAACGTATTAGTTTGCATTCCCACCAGCAGTGTAGAAGTGTTCCCTTTTCTCCACATCCATGCCAACATCTCTGGTTTGGGATTTTGTGATGTGGGCTAATCTTACTGGAGTTAGATGGCATCTCAAAGTAGTTTTGATTTGCATTTCTCTGATTATTTCCAAAACATAGAAAAAGAACACATTCTATGAAGCAAACATCCCAACACATTCTATGAAGCAAACATCACCTTGATCCCCAAACCAGGAAAAGACCCAACAAGAAAAGAAAATTATAGACCAATATCACTAATGAATATTGATGCAAAAATATTCAACAAGATCCTAACAAATATTCAACAAGATCCTAACAAATAGAATCCAGCAACATATCAAACAAATTATACACCATGATGGGTTTTATACCAGGGTCTC
>CAUYPK010062493.1:0-10836 GCA_963574355.1 Loris lydekkerianus | reverse complement strand
AGCCTTAAAGAAAGATGGAGACTTTACCTCTTTCATGTTTACATGGATGGAGCTGGAACATATTCTTCTTAGCAAAGTATCTCAGGAATGGAAGAAAAAGTATCCAATGTACTCAGCCCTATTATGAAGCTAATTTATAGTTTTCACATGAAGGCTATAGCACAAGACTATGGGGAAAGGGGAAAGGAAGGGGAAGGGAGGGGGGAGGTTTTGGTGGAGGGAGGGTAATGGGTGGGGCCACATCTATGGTGCATCTTAGAATGGGTACAGGCGATTGCACTAATGTACACAGCTATGATTTAATAATAAAAAAAAGTACATTTAATTACAATTTTTTCATTTTCCCTATGTATGGCAAGTTTAGGGTAACTCTTAGGATACCCTGTATTATACTATAAACGTATAAACAATGGAAATTAAAATATGTATTATAAACTATAAATAGTATATAGTAATGAACAACAGAAATTTATTTCTGCTGGATCTGGAAGCTGGGAAGTCTAAGAATGAGGTGCCAGTAGATTTCATGTCTGGCAGAGTGTCCTGGATCCCAGCTCTTTTTTGTTATAGCTTCACATAGTAGAAGGGGTGAGCTAGCTCTTCAGGATCTCACTTATCAGGCACTAACTCCATTCATGAGGGCTCTATCCTTGTGACCTAATCACTTCCCACAGGCCTTACTTCCTAATACTATCACATTGGTCATTAGGTTTCAACATCAGAATTTGGGGGGGGGGACACAAATGATCAGACCAGAGCCACTATTCTCCTGCACCACTCTCTACAATCTGGCAACCACTAACGTGTCCTCTATTTCTAAAATTTTGTCATTCCAAAATTTTATATAAATGGAATCATATAGTATGTAACTTTTTGGATTAGCCTTTTTTTTTTTTTTTTTTTTCATTCAGCATGATTACTTAAAGATTCATCCAAGTTATACGTATCAATAGTATGTTCATTTTTATTGCTTAGTAATATTCCATGGTATATACCATAGTTTCTTTAACCATTCATGTTTTGAGCCCAGTTTTAAACAGTTACAAATAAACCTGCTATAAACATTCATGTTTAGGTATTTTCATGAAAAGAATTTTCATTACTGGTTTGTATTATAGTTGTAAGTTTTGTTTTTTAAACTACTGTCAAATGTTTTCTAGGGTAGCTGTACTACTTTATAGTCCTACCAGCAGTGTATAGTGAGCCAGTTTTTCTGCATTCTTACCATCATTTGGTGATGTTATTGTTTTTTACTTTAGTCATTTTGATATGTGTGTAGTGGTATCTCATCGTACTTTTATTTATTTATTTTTTATTTTGAGACAGAGTCTCATTATGTCGCCCTCAGTAGAGTGCTGTAGTATCACAGCTCACAGCAACCTCTAACTCTTGGGCTTAAGCAATTCTCATGCCTCAGCCTCCCAGGTAGCTGGGACTACAGGTGCCCACCACAATACCTGGCTATTTTTTTGTTGTAATTGTCATTGTTGTTTGGCAGGCCCGGGTTGGGTGTGAACCTGCCAGCTCTGGTATATGTGGCTGGCACCCTAGCTGCTGAGCTACAGGCGCTGAGCCTCATTGTAGTTTCAATTAATTCATTCATTCATTAATTTATTTTATTTTATTTTATTGTAGTTTTTAGAGATAGAGTCTTATTTTATCGCCCTCGGTAGAGTGCTGTGGTGTCACAGCTCACAGCAGTCTCTAGCTCTTGGGCTTAGGTGATTCTCCTGCCTCTTAGCTGGGACTATGGGTGCCCACCACAATGCCCAGCTATGTACTTTTAATTTAAACTTCTCTAATGCCCAGTGATGTTGAACATATTTTTATGTGCTTATTTTACCTCTTATTTAACCTGTTCATGTCTTTCGCTCATTCTAAAATTAGATTGTTGTCTTTTACTGTTGAGTTTTGAGCGTTTTTTACACATTCTAGATGCTAGTACTTTGTTGGATGTGTGGTGCTGTGGTCTGAATGATGGCATCCTCTCCAAAATTCATATGTTGAAATTTAATCCACCTTGTGGTGGTATAAAGAAGTAGAGCCCTTTGGGAAGTAATGAGGACTGTGCTCTCTTGAGTAAATGAGTGCCTAGCTAAGTGGAACTTGCCTAGACCCTTTTTGCTCTTTCTATACCTTCCATCATAGCATTTGTCCCCTTTGGAGGATACAGCACAAGCCTCCATCCTGGAAGCAGAGATAGGTCCCTCACCAGACACCAAATGACAGTGCCCTGAGTTTGGACTTTCTACCGTCCAGAACTGTGAAAAATAAATTTCTAAGGCCTCAGCTACAACTTAAACTTTACCTTAGAATTGAAAACAATATAACCTGAACATTTGTACCCTGATATTAATCTGAAATAAAAAAAAAATTTCTGTTCTTTATAAGTTATCCAGTATCACAAACTTTTTTATAGCAGCACAAACGAACTGTAAGACGTATGACTCGCAAGCACGTTTTCCTGGTGTGTAGTTTATGTCCCCCTTCCCTCATATGGGCTTTCACAGAGCAAAGGTTTTTAATTTTAATGAGGTTTAAGTCATCTGATTTTCTTTTTATGAATTATCTATTTGATAGCAAGTCTGACAACTAGGATCTTTACCCCAGATCCTACAATTTTCTTCTATGAGTTTTTTGTCAAAGTTGTCTAGGCTTATATTTTACATTTAAGTCTATAATCTATTTTGAGCTAAGTTCCCCCTCCCCCCCCCCCCGTGGATATGTAATTGTCCAGCATCATTTGTGGAAAAGACTATATTTTCTCCACCAAATTGGCTTTGTACCTTTGTCAAAAGTCTGTTTAGCGTATTTGTGTGAATCTACTTCTGAATCTTCTGTGCTACTGATTCACATGTCTGTCCTTCTGCCCACACATCCCTGTCCCAATGACTGTAATTACCTAGTAAGGCTTAATATGGGTAGTTTCTCCCACTCCTTTGTAAGTCTACCATACCTCTGGAAATGGAAGTTCATTTTTCCCTTGAAGGTAATTAGAGTGAAGGTCATAGTCATCCTCAATAGCAATCACAATGACTTGAAATAATTTCTCGTACCTAAGAGAGATTCTTTTGTTCAAAATTAACAAAATGACTAAATGATATTATCTCTCTCATATAGCTAATGGGAGGGGAGGAAAGTCCTCTATAGATAGATTTTTAAAAACTACATTTGCACTGTTATTGTTTCTTTTCTATTTTTGCATACTTTTTCTTTATCATGAAGTATGACATACTCTTTGCAAAAATCCTATGAAGCTGTTATTAATCATTGCATAATTAGGGCACCCTAAGAGTTGAGGCTCTAATGCTGAGGTATGTAATAATATATAATAGTGGTATTATATATGTTCTATTGAATTGATAAAGATTTTTCTTCACCTATTACTTACTAGTGTTAAAGCTGGATTAGAGTTGGTTCCAATGGTTTTTTTTATTGTTATAAATACCACTCTCATGAACTTGACATGAGCTTTTGCCACTTTTCTTATATAACATTCTTAAGAATAGTATTTCTGGGTAATAGAGTATGGACAGCTTTAATTTTTTTTTTTTTTTTTTTTTTCAGAGAGACTCTTACTCTGTTGCCCTGGCTAGAGTACACTGGCATCATTATCACTCACTGCAACCTCAGACTTCTGGGCTCAAGTGATTCTCCTGCCTCAACCTCCCAAGTAGCTAGGACTGTAGGCACCTCCCACAATGCCCAGCTAATTTTTCTATTTTTAGTAGAGATGGTTTCTCATTCTTGCACAGGCTGGCCTTGAACTCCTGAACTCCAGCAATTCTCCTGCCTCAGCTTCCCAGAGTGCTAAGATTACAGGAGTGAGGCAATAACTTTCATTATTAAACGTTTAATTTATGCACATTGATTGGGATGATGGATTCCCTCAAGTTTAATGTAATAACTCTCAGTAAATCACCAAATATTTTATTTGAGATTTTTAAGATTGTGGTTATAGCAATAACCTCAGGTTTTGTAATGGTGTGAAGGTCTTGGAAAAAATTTTTCTAGGGCTTTGGCTCCACCTGCCTCTGCCAATTTAAAACAAGACTTTCTCCTTTTAGTTATCAAACTATCCCCTTCATTAATTGAAGCCGGTAGGCCTTAAATGTGTAAGAGGTTTATCCAACTTGATTGGAATACAGCAATCTAACTTCAGACATAAAATTGTGTTTGAAATATAAGAATGTCATTAGATCTTAGCAGTATAAGTAAAAAGGATTATCAGATTATTTGGGCCTCGGCAGCATCCCTATAAATGTCTAGCTACTCTTGAAAAGTTCTAGGAGTTGAGATTTATATGTGCTGCTAAAATGAGTACCCAAGAGCTGAGATTTTAAGATTGACATTTCTGTGACCATTTTCCAGAGGCATCTTTAGATGAGACTAGTTGGGGTCCATGCTACTGTTGCTATTGCAGGTGCCGAGATAGGTTCCAGAATGGCCAAAGTAAGACTCATTCCATGGGCTCCTGCCAGCTCTCCCCTTATAGTGTATAGAGAATTCCTTTAGGAATGATGAGATACCATGATCCTCCTTTCCCCTCTTAGCTAGTTATCTTCTAGTTTTCTTCCTCACTGGGTTGAAGAAGACTAAAAGATAGTCTTAAAGATTGATTGCAAATATCATCTGCATGTTATATTTATATGATATAATAAATATGTGTTGAGCACCTACATTTGGCCATGGTGAAAGCAGGGTATATTGGTTGCATTTTCTTATTTTCTGTATTCTCGATGCTCTGGCATTTGGTCTTGGAGATTCTGTGCTTCCCAGGGCTAGCTTATTCCTAGAGAGAGCAAAGACTCCCCTATAAGAATGACTTTTATGGGCAGCGCTTGTGGCTCAGTGAGTAGGGTGCTGGCCCCATATACCAAGGATGGTGGGTTTGAACCCAGACCTAGCCAAACTGCAATAGCTGGGTGCTGTGGTTGGTGCCTGTAGTCCCAGCTACTCAGGAGGCTGAGGTAAGAGAATTGCCTGAGCCCAGTTGGAGGTTGCTGTGAGCTGTGATGGCACAGCACTCTACCGAGGGTGACAAAGTGAGACTCTGTCTCTAAAAAAAAAAAAAAAAAAAAGAATGCCTTTCATATAAAAACCAACCAATCCAGAGCCTATACCCCTAATCATCTCCTTTATCAAATTCTCACACACCAAGCCAATATTTCTCCTGTTGTAAATGACCCCAGGGCCAGGTACTGGACAAGTAGGGACTGCTTTGCAGAGCCCATCAAAATTATTCCAACTATCTAACTGTAAGGTAACTTAGCATATCTACTCTGCTTCACCCATTCCTTCCTATGAAAACACCAGCAAAGGTTCTGGACCACGTTCTTCCCTCTTTCTCTTCTGCCTCCTCATCAACCTTGGTGCTTTCTCACGCAGCCCAGTGGGGTACGGATGCCACACCTCCCGTCTCTAGGGAATCTGTGAGGATAAACTTCTTCCTTCATGACCATCACCTCCATGTCATTATGTCTTACCATACCTGATTAAAACAAACTCCAGGTATATCTTCAGAACACAGTGGAAATTCCACACTGGGCAGACGGGGGTTGGGGGGGAAGATGTAGGCAAAGTCAATTGATACTCATGTAAGCAAGTTCATTGAAATGCACCAAGATGTCTGTCTTGATTGTCCTATAGAGAACAAGAGGTGAGTCGGGAACTAAAAGCTTTGTCTTGGGACTTAATGTCCAATGTCTTTCTCTTTTGAAATACAATTCTAAACTACAGTCATATGTCGCTTAACAATAAGGATACATTCTGAGAAATTTGTTGTTAGGTGATTTTGTCAGTGTGAAATCATGAAGTGCACTTACACAAACCTAGATGGTATAGGCTGCTACACACCTGGGCTAGATGGTACAGCCTATTGCTCCTGAGTGAAAGTCTGTGCGGGACGTTATTGTGCTGAATACTGCAGGCAATATGACACAGTGGTAAGTTTGCATATCTAAAAATAGGCAAGGTACAGTGAAAATACAGTGTGTGGTTCATCATTGACTGAGACATCGTCCTGCAGCGGTTAACTGTACGTAGCTCTTAAACTCTTAAAAAGCTTTGGCTTTGTTCGGGATACGCTTTTTCTGTCCTCTGACTTTAGAAATCTTATTTCTAACCTAATTGCTATATCTTCACTGGAGACCTGTGTGATCTTTCCACGCAAATTTCATTACTTTTTCTTTTGCACTTTGTATGTGCATCTGTTAGAATCCTAGTTTCTGTCACCCAGGCTGAAGTGCAGTGGCATGTTCCACAGCTCACTGCAGCTCCAAACTCCATGGTCATCCTCCCACTTCAGCGTCCCAGGTAGCCAGGACTACTACAGATATACACGACCACAGCTGGCTGACTTTTCTTATTTTCAGTAGAGATGACATCTCGCTGTGTCACACAGGTTGGTCTTGAACTCCTAGCCTCGAGTAACCCTCCTGCCTCGGCCTCTATAAGAGTGGGCTAATGCAGTTGGCCTTATAGGTAGTTTTTATATCTGTTTTTGTTATTGAATTATACACTCCCAGCACCTAGCACAGCACTGCATGCAGTAGGATCTCAGTAAATATTGACGTGAAATGACGAATTAATCATTAGGAGACTTGCAAAAGAGTTTGCTACTTGAATTCTAAGTCGTGAATGTAATTATCCTTATAGAATAACATAAACTTGTATGTATACATAATAAGTGAGGATATTTGTGTTGACCCAACAAAACACAGGGAGCATTTTCTAGTATATTTCAAGTAATGGGAAATTGATTAGATCAATCACTTTCAACTTTCTCTGGTTCAGACCTCCATGACCCAGGTTCATTGTGATAGTAAAATCCTTGGGCAAAAATTTTGACTGTGGAATTATCCATCCTCTTAAGAGCAAATGACAGAAAAATTTTTTTTTGTAAATTTCTCAGTAGAGCTAAGTTGGTCTTATTTGAGCAAAGTAGGCAAATCTGATTAAGTAGGCTTCATTTGTTCTCATTTCCATAATTTAAACTTGCTGCTTTTGAGCTTATAACATAATACTCTAATCCATGAGCAGAGGAAAATTTATCCTGTCATCTGGCAGATATTTATTGATATTGGTGACTGGTAATGACCAGATATTTATTAATATTGGTGACTGGTAATGAATAAAGACAGTTTTTTGTTTGTTTTTTGAGACAGAGTCTCACTTTATTGCCCTCGGTAAAGTACCATGGTGTTACAGCTCATAGCAACCTCCAACTTCTGGGCTTAAGTGATTCTCTTGCCTCAGCTTCCAGAGTAGCTGGGACTACAGGCACCCACCAGAAAGCCCAGCTATTTTTTTGTTGCAGAATGGCCAGAGCTGGCTTTGAAACCACCACCCTCAATATATGGAGCTGGCGCCCTACCCACTGAGCTACAGGTGCCTCCCAATAAAGACAGTTTTTATATACCCAGGATAAATGGTTGAAGTTAGGCCAATTGTTCCTTTTCCTGTCATTATGGAGTTGGAGACCTTAGTATTTTTGTGATTAAAGTAACCACTATGGGAGCTACCTAACTGGTGGGATATGGCAAAAAATAAAAATCCTTGTTATTAGCCATCTGGACTAGTTATCCCTGTCTCTGAGCAGTGCCTACACAGAGATATTTGTCCACAACACACACATAACTGACATCAAAGTGAACATGATAGGATGGGTTTTCAAGAGACAAAGCTTTGTTGTTATCTTAGAGCAGCGGTTCTCAACCTGTGGGTCGTGACCCATAGGAACTGTATTAAAGGGTTGCAGCATTAGGAAGGTTGAGAACCACTGCCTTGGCGTATGACATGACTTTGACATTTTAAATTCCAGTATTTATGAGAAACATTCATAATAATGAGTCTTTGCATGGATACAGCACCTTTTCCCTCCAGGTCTAAGGGTTTCACAGAGTTAAATGTTCTGTGCAGAAGGGGAAGATGGAATGGGAGAATCTGGGCCCAGACAATTAAGAACTAATTCTTCACAGCAAGCATGAAACATAAGGGGGGCAATTTAAAATAGGAAATGAAGAATGTGAGTCCAGCTGAGATGGTGACGAAATTTAGCGAGACAGTGACCGTGGTGACAGTGACTCAGAATTTTTCCAGCTAAAATTAACCATTACTCTTTCTAAAAACCTCAGAAATGACTGGTTCTATGAATATCTTTGTCATTTACCCATAACAGTTAAAGTGCCAGAATGTTTAAACATAACATTGTGTTCAGAAACTTACCCAATATGGCCTCAAAACTATTTTGTCTTAATTTGCACACATTTTATAAACATAGTCAAAACATTCTTTTTTGTCTGGGCAGTAAATACATTAAAACCTCTAGCACATATCATTTATTGTTTTCAGACTTTGGTTCCTGAGGCCAGGAACTATACCTCACTCCCTGCTGGCATTTCCAACTCCTTTCCCACATCAAATGCCTAATAAATATTTGGTTGAATTGAAATTTTATAAGTGCTTTCTTCAAAACTATTTTTTTATAGTCTCTGTTCAGGTACCTTTGGTTCTCAATTTATTTTTGTCCATGTAAGATTTTTTTTCCCTACAGATAGTGGTGTAGAGGCAAATTTGTTCTGGAATTTTAAGACTTGAAAATAATTATTACATAGGTCTTACAAGGCCTGACAATTAAGTTCACAGACTTGCCATCATTAGCTTATGTTGGCAGCACCATACAAACAATTCAGTCAGGTTTCATGACCTTTGTGTATCTCACAGCAGTGTTCCTGTAGACATACATATGTTGGTGTTTTGCTGAGTGGCATTCATTCTCGTTGTTTTGCCTGATTTTGTGTGTGCAGAGAATGTTGGAGCTTGACTTAGAGCAACAAAAAAACATTAAATTTCTTGTTAATCCTGGCAAAAATGGAAGTGAAATCAGGGGCATATTAGCGCAACTTTATGGGGATAATTCCATGAGGAAAACAGCAGTGTTCAAAAGGATTTAACATTTTTCTGAGGGAAGAGAAAATATTACAGACGAAGAAAGGTCAGGAAAGCCAGTAACAGAACTGATGAAAACGTTGCAAAAATTCATTGAATTCTGGGTCAAAATCATTGGTTGACTATAAGAAGCATAGTAGACCAAGTAAATGTCAATAAAGAAATAGTAAGGAAAATCTTAAGGGAAAATCTTGCCAACAACTCATAGCTCTTGCATTATAACAGTGCACCAGCTCACGGCACTGTCTATGAGGAAGTTTTTAGCCAATAAACAAGAAACTGGCTCCTTGGAACATCCTCCCTACTCACCTGATTTAGCCCCCAATGACGTGTTCTTTACCCAAAGATAAAGGAAATATTGAAGGAAGACATTTTGATATCTTTAATTATGTTGAAACATTATCTGGCACTTTAACAGTTATGGACAGCATAACGACAATCCTCATGGCCATTTCAGAAAAAGAGTTCCAAAATTGCTTTGAGGTGTGGCCTAGGCACTGGTGTCAGTGTTTAACTTCCCAAGGGGGAATACTTAAAAGGTGACTATAGTGATATTCAGCAGAGAAGTATGTAGCACTTTTTTCTAGAATGGGTTCATGGACTTGTCAGATCTCACATGTAAATTGAAAGATTCTGATATAATGGATATTCTAGTAGTTTATAATTTTTTTTAAAAGCAGTAAATACAATATTTAATTTTAAAAGTGAATAATAAGTTTTAAAAAACTTCATTTAAACTTGTATTCTTAGAATAGAATCTTTAGATTTAATTGGCGTGCTTTAAATTTTTACCAAAAATGTTACATTGCACTTTGTCAATAAATATTCTTATTATAGCTGCAACAGTAGTTTGCTTTTCAAAATCACACAATATGTGATATTTGTAGAGTTTGTTTCTTTGATGTGCGGTTTAACAGCTCCACAAAATGGTTCTGTGGGTCTTGCAAAGGAAGACGTGATCTTGGGGAGACCAGCTCTTTAATGTTTTGGAAAGCACAGACATAATTTAAGGAAGTAGCCACTGCAAAGGAAACTGTGAAAAGTAAATCTGATAGGATTTAAAGATAGGGTTTTAAAGATAGGATTTAAAGAAAGAGTGCTGAAAGATAGGATTTAAAGAAAGAGTGCTGTGCTGGCCTGAGAGTTCTATAGATTAGTAACAATAATAATATTGCTGAGTGGTGAATTGAGTTCATTATATTCTTCTGTTCATAGCACACTCCCATCATCCTCCATTCAAGGCAACCTTCTTACTTTATCTTATCCCTTTGTCCCTCCGTCCCAGCTCCATTCTCATTCTCTCCCTTCCACAGGCTTTTTCTACTCTGGAGTATTTGAGATGTGTATGTACATGTATGTAGGTAGGTATATATTGCATGTACTTGGGTAAGTATGAATCTCTGAAAAACACATCTTTGCATATGTGTTTTAGGTTTACATAAAAGGCGTGGTTATAATTTTGCTTCTTACTTGTCTCCACTCACACTATTTAAAAAAATCAGTCCATGTTACTCTATGCTTTGGTTAATTGCTTCTGACTGCTGCTTATCTTTCCTTAATACCATATATACTCAAGTATAAGCCGAGTTTTTGTGCCGAAAATTTGTGCTGAAAAACCCGAACTCAACTTATACTCGGGTCATACAGGTTATTTGATTTGGTGTGTGCACACCTAATCAAATGCACGTAGTCTCCAGTCGTCTTCTGCCGTCTGCTTGAGGGGACGGTGCTTCAGCTCAGTCCACAAGTCTCGGCTGAGCTGAAGAGGTAGGTGGCTGAACTGAACTGTATTCCACTGAACTATTTAACCCACAATATTTAATGGCACATTTAATTAAGTGAAAACCCCATTTAAGGCAGTAAAGTCTTGTAAATAAATGTTTATAA
>CAUYPK010062489.1:0-46845 GCA_963574355.1 Loris lydekkerianus | reverse complement strand
AAGAAGCCCAAGTGCCCATCGACCCACGAATGGACTAGCAAATTGTGGTACATGTATACCATGGAATACTATGCAGCCTTAAAGAAAGATGGAGACTTTACCTCTTTCATGTTTACATGGATGGAGCTGGAACATATTCTTAGGAAAGTATTTCAGGAATGGAAGAAAAAGTATCCAATGTACTCAGCCCTACTATGAAGCTAAATTATAGCTTTCATATGAAGGCTATAACCCAACTATGGCACAAGACTATGGGGAAAGGGCTAAGGAAAGGGAAGGGAGGGGGAAGGTTTTGGTGAAGGGAGGGTAATGGGTGTGGCTACATCTATGGTGCATCTTAGAATGGGTACAGGCGATTGCACTAATGTACACAGCTATGATTTAACAATAAAAAAACTAAAAAAAAGAAATGGAGTTTATCTTAACTTTGTATGAGATGATAAGAGCTGGGCTGGGGTGAAGGTGGTGGGAGTGCGGGGATGTGAGAAAGTTATTATGGCATGATTGTCAGGAGTTGGTGAAGGAATCCTTGTGGGTACAAAGGAGTGAGAGGATTCAAAAGACCTCAGAAACTTGAGGACAATGATGCCCTTCAGAGTGATAATGACTGCAGGGAAGAAGGCCCAGGTGCAGAGAGAAGGATGGTGGGTCCAGTGGTGGGACATTCAGTGAGGGAGACTTAATGATGACTGGAGATGGTCACGGATCTAAAGGCCTGGGATCAAAGTCAGAAAGGTAGATTTGAGAGTGATTTTCATGGGTGTGGCATTTGAAACCAGGGGAAATACTAAGCAGAAAAGGCAATAGATGGAGCCCATTCAAAAAAGAATAATCAGGCAATGAAGGTAGGAGACAAACAGGGTAGTAGCTGAAGAGACCAAGGGAGACAGTGGACTTAGGAGCTCTCTCTCTCCCTCCCTCCTTCTTTCTCTCTTTCTTCCTTCCTCCTTCCTTTACTCCCTCTTCCTTCCTCCTTACTTCACTCTTCCTTTCTCCTTTGTTCATTCTCTTTTTTCTTTCTCTGTCACATGTCAAAATAGGAAAAATCTCAATTGTGACCCTAAAAGAGATCTTAGAAGCATAGGATGCTGGTCCCCTCTGCCACTACCCTCTTGATGATCTCAATAGTTTGAATGTTTGTGTTCCCCATAAATTTATAAGTTAAAACCCAACCACCAGTGTGGTGGTAGTTGGAGATGGAGCCTTTGGGAGGTGTTAGGTTATGAGTGGGACTAGCGCCCTTAGAAAAGAGGCCCTAGAGAGCAGCCTCATCCCTTTCACCATGTGAGGACACATGGAGAAGGTGCCATGTGTGACCCAGGAAGTGAGCCCTCATCAGGCAAATCTGTGCCTTGATCTTGACTTCCCGGGCCCTAGAACTGTGAGGAATGAATTGCAGCCACCAAGTTTATGGTATTTTGTTACAGAGGCCTGAGAGGACTAAGCAATGGTCTAGTGGGGAAATTTGGTGAAGGGTGGGCTGTTTAGGTGATGGATTTTTTTTCCCTCAGCTGTTGGCCTCACCTCACTAAGACTGGGAGACAGAGCAATGCCCAGGAGATTCAAAGGTGTCTCAGTATCAGGGTTCATTTTCTACTTCTTAGGCATCATTCACCAAAGCTCTCAGTGAAGACTGTGGACAGTATCACCCCTGAGTGTTTGGGCACAGTGACTCCACAGGGACAGAGGGTGAGAAGGGCCTGGGCCATGTTCCCACAGCATGGGGCAGCGAGGGCAGGTTTGTGGTCCTCACTGGCCCCAGCTGCCACCCCTATCAGGAGCAAAGAACCACCTTGACCCCTGGACCCGCAGTACTTCAGAGTGTGCAAGCCAAGAAATTGGGGCTTTCAGGTGTTGGGGGGCTTGGTGTCTTTAAACTCGCATCCTTGGAGTGACTAAAAATTCTGTTCAGTGACCTCTTGACTTTTTCAGCTTCCTTGTGGCCAAACTCCCCAAAGGGTTCAGGGGAGTCTGGCAGAGCCTGGAGTGTCTCTGGAGTGTCAGAGCACTTTGTTCAGCTTGTATGTTGTTTAATTCAATCTCACTGATCTGTTCCAAGCAATGGTTTTTAAAATACAGGACCTCCTCTTGCCTGAAGCTCCCTTCTCCTGAAAGGCCTGTGCCTTCAACATCTAACCTGCAGGCCACCCACCCTGGCTGGCTGGGCTGCCTCAGGCTGCTGCTAACAACGAACCTCTCCTGGCCAGTGTGGCAATCCCAGGACTCTCTTGTCCTGGAGTGAGGCTGGACTAGATTTGAGGGGTTGAAGCTACCCTAATTGGACCTGCCCCTTGGGTCAATCTTCCCTTTATGTCCCCTCAAGAATGGGTTCCTGATGGAGGTTGGAATGGATTGTACTTGGGAGGCCAGGGCACTCGCCAGCTCTCAGGCAGTTGCACCAGGTAGATGTCTGCCCATGGCAAGGTGAACAGTCCTGCCACGCAAAGCCTTCTTTCTTGGCCTGTGTTTAAGCCGAGACGGGGCTTGTGGTTGGTGGGAGCACCCTCTGGGTTCCCTCACCCAGAATGCACCAAGCCTAATCTTTTTATCCTAGGGTCTGCTATGGAGATGGAAAGAGGCTGGCTGGCTTTGAGTCCTTTTAGTTGTGTTGGCTTCTGCTAGACAAGCCCGGAAACTCAAAGGTGGAGGCAAGTCTTGTAGGCAGCAGCCTGAGCCCAGCTCTGTGGGAGCATCCATGCTGAGCAGGAAGCAGGAGAAGAAGGCCCCCCAGCACTGAGCACCTTCACTCGGTCACAGACAGGGACTTTTCAAAAGCAACCGTGTTCCTGCCAGTCCCCATGTTTATCCACTCACAGGATTGATTTTCTAATGAAATCCTCCTACTGCATGATTTAGGTTCATTTATATAAATTATACAGTGATTTATTTAATGACCTACTTGGAGCACTATAAATTCTACAGCATCTATGCAATTTATTATTTAAGCCCCCATATAAATCATGTAAGATGAGGAGACAGAATCGTGTGCAAGGAACATGGGCTTGGGAAGCCTGAAGTAGGCTTTGTTTTATATGGAAAGCAAACAGATACATGAATACATCAGCTATTTTTGAGAGGAGGAGGCGCCAGCGACCTTTGTTTCTTTGTTTAAACAGTGTGGTCTATTATGGGGTTCAGTGCTGCGCAGCCCTCAGACTGTAGGATGACCGAGTGCAGGCTGACCTGTTATTGGAAGGGACCCTGGGGCTCTGTATGGCCAGGGACTGTGCAGTTGGTTCTCTGACATTTCAGAGCTTTGAGAAATGAGCTGTGCTTTGTGCAGAAGTGACAGAATTAGCTCTCAGGCAATGGTCTAAGCCCTAACACCTTTGCTCAAAAAATATCCTCTCTTGGGTGAAACCATGAACCCTTTCATCTTCCTTAGTTGGTAAATTCCTTCCCTGGATTTCCCTCCAGGCAGTGCAGAGAATGGAAACCTATGGTTACTTATAAGGAGGCCCATTTTTCTTTACCTCTCCTCAAATCTAGAGACAGCATTCCCACAGCGTAGGAGCACAACGTGCAGGTGACTGCCGATGAGGCAGGTTCATCATTTATTCACTAGCTCACTCATTCTTCCACTAAACAAGGATTTATTGATTTCTTGTGTCTGTCGGGGAGGAGATACAAAGAATGAGTTCTATGCATAGTGTTTAAGGTGGTCTTGAAGTCTGCCAGCACTAGAGATAAATAATAGTCTTAGAATCAGCTTCCCCAGCACATAGCCAACTTACTATTGCCCTGCCTGAGTCTGAGGTTCCTTAACTGTAAAGTGGGTTTATTAACAGTCTCTACCATCAGAGGTCACTTATAGAGAAATAAGTGAGGTAGAGCAGATGAAGTATTGAGAACAGGGCTTGGCATATAACAAATGCTCAAAATGTTAGTTATCATTTGACATGAATTCTGCCCTCACCAACTATAAAATATAGATGATAAAAATTGTGTATGACTCATGTTAATAGAAAGTAGAAAAGGTAAGTACCATTAAGGAAGGGACAGAGTGCTGAGCTAAGTTTTTCTGTTTTTATTACATGAATATTTTGTAACACACACACATGGTGCAAGATTCAAAAGGCACAAAAGCAACACAGTACAGAGTAAGTCTCCTGCCCATAGCTCTCCCCAGCTGGCGGATCCTCTCCTTAGATGCAGCCGCTGTTAATAGTGTCTTATTTGTCCTTCCAGAGAGTCTTTGCACATTGACCATAAGTGTATAAGTACTTCTCCTTTCACACAAATATAAGCATGACACCACTGTCCTGGGCATGTTTCTTTATCAGTTAGTAACCTACGATGGAGGCTATTCCATGTATGGACCCATGTAGATCTGTTCTAGGCCATTCGATCGCGTGAGAGGACATTGCCAAGTTAACCAGTTCTGCATTGGTCGAATTTTGGATTGCTTCCAATATTTTCCTATTATAAGTACCACAATAAATATTCTTCCTTGTTGAAATGTTTCTTGAGTTTCCATAACTAGATGTGGAATTGCTGGGTCAAAGCATATATACATTTGTAATGTTTATAGCAGCTGCCAAATTGTGCTTCCAAGAGCTCTCACCACCTTCACTCCCACCTGCAGTGGGATGAGAGGGTCTGCTTCTCACATCCTCATCAACAAAACGTGCTACGAAACTTTTAACCTTTTCATTTCTCAGAGTTATTCATATTCTTTCAACGGAGTCTATTTTTTGTAGTGGAGTTGGGTTTTTCTCTCTGATTGAAAGGAGTTCTTTATATATTAAGGAAATTAGCCCACTGCCAGTGGCATGTCATTTGCTTCACCTCTGGAGCTGCCCATAGTCCCAGTCAAGAAGGGTCCTTGTCCCTAGTCCCAGTCTGGCCTCCCCTGAGTGTGTGTTTCCTTACAGGGTGAGGAGTTGGTGGAACAAATAGAAGTGCTCCCTTTTCTAGACCAACCTGGGATTTACAGCTCAAGTCCATTATCAGGCCTCAATGCTGCTGGTGTACACAGCTCTGGGTCCATGGTGGTTGAGTGTGTGGGTGGGTACACGTGTGTGTGTGTATGTTCAGACGCTGGGCACGCAGGCTGCATTGCTCATGAACATGTGAGCAAGTCTCCTTTGCAGTGTAAATTAGAGATGGCAGTGGGAGGGAGAGGGGAGAGGCTGAGGCCAGCTCTGCCTACTACCATGCTGTGGGGTGGAGCTCTAAGGAGTTCAAGAATTCTAAAGTCTGGGTGGCGCCTGCAGCTCAGTGAGTAGGGCGCCAGCCCCATATACCGAGGGTGGCGGGTTCAAATCTGGCCCTGGCCAAACTGCAACAAAAAATAGCTGGGCATTGTGGCCGGCACCTATAGTCCCAGCTACTGGGAGGCTGAGGCAAGAGAATCACCTAAGCCCAAGTGCTGGAGATTGCTGTGAGCTGTGACACCATGGCACTCTATGAGGGCAATGGAGTGAAACTCTGTTTCTAAAAAAAAAAGAATTCTAAAGTATATCCTGGCCTCCTTCTGCGTCATTTTGAAGTCCTGTTTGTTAAGGTAGAAGAACAAGCAAATTTTATTTCATAGTTCATTAACTCAATTTATAACTTCTAAATAATATGACATATAATACATGGGCTTCCATTTGTAATCTTGCCCTGGCCACTGGCCCTGAGCCTTATAAATGTCAGGGCAGCTTATCCCCTCTCCTCAGCAGGAGCCACAGGGCATATTATTTTAGCATCAAAACACAGGCCTCCAATGCCTCATATATTTCAGAGCTTGAAGAAAGTACAAAAAAGCTAACCTCACTTTGGTCAGTTGATATCTTACCCGTATTTTACAGATGGGATTTACAGCCGAGGTCTACAGCGGGTCATTGTTTTGCCCAATAATGCCCTTTTCCAGGCCCTATAATACTTCTGCTAAAGGTTTCTGTGAAGACTGCTTTAACATCTAGCCTTTGTTCCATCATCAAATAAGATAGCATTCAGATCTCATGCAAGAGAGAATAAATATGGTTTCCAGAGCAGAGATCAGACCGAATTTTACACCAGATTGGTGCTATCTGTCTTCAGATGTAGCCTCCTTCTGACTGCTCTGTGGAATAGAGGATCCCTCTCTTTGATTTTTCTCCTGTGTGATCATCTGGAAGCACACACACCAGAGAGTTGGAACAGTGCCATTAAAAATATTTATACTGGTATGGAGTTGTTTGTATCTTAGCCTGTGTGCTACACTAATAGCACAGTGGCAAACATGACATTTTCCCCAAGTAATTATAGAAGCCAGCAGACATTGCAGGGAGTTGGCTGTTCATTGACATGAGTAGCACAGCCTCACAGACTGGGAATTCCAGAATCATGCTCCAGTGGCTTTCAGACCCAATTGTGCTCCTTCCTGGCAAGAGTAAAGGCCCCATAGACGACAAGGCACTACCTTGGGTCTAAGAAGTATCCCCAGGTGAGAGGCACTCACAGCCCCACCAGTTCCTGGGCTGGGAACACGGCACTGCCACGTCATTTAATTTCTCTGCTCCCCTGGGCTCAGTGGAGTTTCCGGTCTGTGTCGAGCGGGGAACCTCAGCAGGTGTCAGTTACCCTCTTCTCTAGTGTCATCAGTGGCCTGCCATAGTCCAAGACCAGGCCTGATGCAGTCTCCAACAGTCTCCACTGCCCAAAGAGACCATGGGGACAATGTACATGGGACACTGGCGGCAGGAAGAGACAGACTGAGGCCCAGGGCTGGCCAGGTGGACCCATGGCTTGGTCCCTCCGTGCCATCGTTGGCCTACCTCCCTCGCTGTCATTTAGGGGGGAAACAGTCTCTGCCAAGGAGCTTCCCAGGGACATGCTAAAGTTAGATTTCTCTGAGATGCATTTCTAGTCTTATTCCTAAGAGGAGAAACTGGGTCATACTGAAATCCAGTTAGTTTTCAGTGCTGCGTGGCAGAAAGCGTTCAGAGTCCAGAGCCAGACACGCTGGGGCTGAGCCCGGCTCTCCCTTACACACGAATCATTAACTTCTCTGAGCCTCACTTTCCTCCTCTACTAAAAAGGAATGCCATCTCTGAGAGTTAGAAACTTTAAGAGGCCTGGGACGTGCTGACTGCACTTTGCATTAATCAGTAGCTGCTGTTTTTAGAGCAATACAAGCTAAAATGTTTTTAGCTTTATGAAGCACCATCCCTTTGCAACTCATGAGGCCTCAGAACTGTGCAGAAAGGGAGGAGGGTGGGTAGTATCCCCTGTGGCAGATGAAGAGAGTAAGACAGAGAGACACTATTACAATTTAATCTGCAAATGATCATCTGTTGTTCTCAAAGCACCTTCCACACGCAATTTCTGTCCTTGAGAAGTTAATGTGCCACGGAGCAAGACTGCCTTGACAGTCAAATACATGCTGGATGAGGGGAGGAGCTGTGGCTTGGTTCCCCACTGTATCCCAGCGTGTCATAAATGTTTGTTGACTGAGTAAGTGACATGATTCCAATGCAAGACCTCGAGAAGGATAATAGACAATTTACAAATTCAAAAGTGGTGGATGAAATTTCAGCTAGGAAACATGGGGATGCTTCAAAGAAGTAGTTACATTTGATCCGGGATATTTTTTTCTTTATTTCAGGTTAATGTGTGATACAAACTACTAGGTTACGACGTTTGTATTTAGGTAGAGTCCTTCCTATAGTTGTGTCCCACACCAAAGAGGTGTGCCATGTACCCTAACATTGTGCCCATTAAGTGGGAGCACACCCATCCCCTTCCTGTCCCCCTCTCTCCTCTCCTTCATTCTCCCACCCCTACTTTAAATTGATTTGCATTTTTCTCTTATGTGGGCATGTATTAGATCATTTACTGGCTTCATATTAGTATGGAGTCCATTGGATATTTGCTTTCCCATTCTTTTTTTTAAATTAATTAATTAATTAATTTTTTTATTATAGATAAAAATATGCACCATAGATGTGGCCCAACCCATTACCCTCCCTCCACCCAAACCTCCCCCCTCCCTTACCCTTCCTTGGTCCTTTCCCCATAGTCTTGTGGTATAGTTCGGTTATAGCCTTCATGTGAAAGCTATAGTTTAGCTTCATAGTAGGGCTGAGTACATTGGATACTTTTTCTTCCATTCCTGGGATACTTTGCTAAGGAGAATGTGTTCCAGCTCCATCCAATTTCAGAAATTTTCTTCACCCCAAAAGAAACCCTGTCCCATTTGCTATCACTCCACGTCTCTTCTCCTCCCGTCCGGAACAACTGCTCACCCATCCACTTTCGGTCTTTGTAGAGTTGCCTCTTCTGAACGCTTCCATAAACTGAGACATGTAATGTTCATTCTTCCTGGTGTGAGCTGCTTTCTTCCAGGTTCCTCCGTGTTGTGGCCAAGGCCAGGACTTCATTCCTTTGATCTCCAGATACCGTTTCCCTGTGTAGATGCACAGGTTGGATTTACCCATTCATCAGTGAGCCACTATCTCCCTGAGGTTATGATGAGCACGGCAGCCGTGCACATTGGAAGGCCCTGAATTTTGCCAGGTCACATTATCCCTGGGGGTCACAAATCATGGTTTTTACCCTACTAGAGAGGTGCCAGCTTCCCTACCATCACCCCAACCTGTCTCAGTGAGGAGCTGGACACCAGGCAGGTGGGTGCTGGTGACCTCCCTGGGCCTCTGCTTCCTTGGCAAAGCACCATCATAGGTCTGCTGCTCAGATCATAGAGGAACAAGTGCCCCGGCTGGGCCAGAGAGCTGGTGTTGCGCTGTGACGGGACCTCCTGCAGGGGCGACCAAAGTAAGAAGACAGACTCCCTAACCACAGCCCAGCAGGGCCTCCCCAAACTCAGCTTTCGAATTGTGTCCTAGGACACTTGGGGTCAGGGCAACTTTTATAGAAACCAAGTAAACCGGGTTCCTGCCAGCCCATCCCCTAACCCCAGTTTCATACTGAGAGAAACACAGCATGGAGCTAAGACAGGGGCAGGTGCTCTGAGGCAGGGCTGTGGAGACAGGCACAGGGCAGGTGCTCTAAAGCAGGCCGTGGAAACAGGCACAGGGCAGGTGCTCTAAAGCAGGACTGTGGAGACGGGCACAGGGCAGGTGCTCTAAAGCAGGACTATGGAGACGGGCACAGGGCAGGTGCTCTAAAGCAGGGCTGTGGAGACGGGCACAGGGCAGGTACTCTAAACCCAGACTGTGGAGATGGGCACAGGGCAGGTTCTCTTGAGTCATGGCCGCATGCCCCTTTCCAGTGTTCCTTGCTTGCTAGTTGCTTCTTAGTGTGTTCTTTTTCCTCTCAGCAATTCTCTTCTTGGAAGATTGGCTTTCTTTCCGCTTGCCATGTGCATGATTTAATCTCCGATAAGACAAGTGATGTAGGCAAGCTCCCGAGGTCGTCTCTCTGTCTTTCTGTCTCTCTTTCTCTCAGTCAGACCTGCATCCTCCCTGCTGCTTGGTGGAACCAGTGGGACACAGGGCTCGGCCACCGAGGCTGCGCGGCCCAGCAGCTGTGAGGTAGGCAGGATCTGGAAGGAACACAGTGCTGTCCCCAGTAGCTCTCCGACAACTTGGAAGCTCACTTCTTTTCTGGCTCCAAATTTATACCAGGAAAGCATTTTGAAAAGGGGGCTGAGTTGCCACCAGTGTTAAATAGATGGTGCAGAACACGCTTGGTGGCAGAGAAGGTGAGTAGCAGCTCCAGGAAATACTATGACAGCAAATGGCTCTTGGTTTCCCTTTTGGAAACTTTTCAGGGCCCCAAAAATTCCCTGCCCCTTCCCCCCTCCCCTCTCCCCGTCTCCCCATTCTCCCTGAGATGTGCTCAGGCCCTGCCTGAGGGCTCTGCTGACTCTCATTCCTCCCTTTTCACTCCCCAGAAGACTTAGGAATCAGAGCCCTCCTTACCAGAAGGCCACGTCCCCCGCTTACTTTTAATGACAAAATTGTCTCAGATGCCACCGCTGCTTCCGTGGTGCCCATTAACTGTGACTCATGGTCCTTGCTGACTTTACGGCCAGCTTCACTGAGCGTTCAATAAGGTAATGTAGAGGCTAGGAGATACCCCGTAAAATATGCTTTGTGGACAGTGACAATTTGCATTTAATTTGGGAACTAGGTAATTAGATTTGCACATAGGAAGCTGATTGGCCAAATTGTTACCCAGGCAGCCTGGGTCTTAAGTTGTTTACCTACTTTCTATAAATGTTACTTTGAAAAAAAAAAAAAAAAACCCACAACTATGACTTGAATTCAGTCCTATAACTCATACACCACACCTTACTATAAGCCCTGTCAACAGAGTGGTGATTTTTAGTAATTCTAGAATTTCAGCTCCAGTTTTCACCCCATCTTCTCTTTTGCTGTGTGTCTGACTGACATGGTGTCTGTTCATAACGCTGTCCTGTTTATGTAAAGCCTTTATTTAAATTGGGTACTAGCTGTCTTTTACCTATGGGAAATCTAATGCTCCCGGAAGGTAATATGAACTAATGCGTTGCTCTCCAAACAGACCATCTTCCAGTTTGTCTGTTATAGGGAGGGGCGTTTTCTCCTCGCCAGGAGATAGGGATTACTTTGTCACTGCAGTCAAAACATGACCTTATCAAGACCCCAGATTTAATGCGGAGCAATCCGTGTATTCATCTGTGCCAGAGAACCAAACACCATCTATCCTAATCTATGGCTGATTAAAAACAAAAGGTTATTGGGAAAATAACTTTGGATTCTTAAAATCTAGACTACAGTGTACATATTCTTTCAGGAATTTAGCTAGCTCATAAATTGAGGACATTTGTACTTTTTTCTAATTCAGTATTGATGCCAGGACAGTTGATTAAACTGGGGGGTGGGAGTTCTACTACATTTGTTGACACAGTGACAAGGCGCAGGGGAAAGGCTGAAGCTGGAGCAGAAACTGAGGCAGCACAGGGCAGTGGGCACGGAGGCTGAGGGTTTATGCCGTTAGGGTATTTGTGGTTATTTTGTAAGGATTTGCCAATGTATTTCCTTCCAGATTTGAAATGCTTACTTGTGTAGGTTTTTTTATTTTTTTTATTTTTTTTTAGGACAGCCTTATTAGATATTTTAGTCATAAATAGCATGTTTTTCTGATGATACTTCATTACAAGGCTTACTATTGCTCATAATAGTTGCCTTTGTTGATTCTCTACCCTCTGTTGGGCATGATATAGGGGCATCATTCAGCCCTTTCAGCATCCCTGTAAGACACATCGTTATCTCTCTGTTAAAGAAGAAGAAACTAGCATTCAGAGAATGAAGGAGGTTCCTCCAGGGCCACAAGGCTAGTGCAGTGGCAGAGGTGTATTTGAACCCAGGTCTTCAGATCTCAAAGCTCACAGCTTATCACTGCACTACATTCACATGAATTCCTTACATCTGTCTTCTGGCTTTGACACTTTCAAGCTGTGTGCATACACCTGTCAAACTGGGAATTAAGTGAGACGACCACAAAACGCCTGGCGGCCAGTCTGACCCTCCTTGCACAGCCTATGCATCTGCGTCTTCCAACAGAACAGACGCGTTCATCTTCCTAATGAGCCCCGCGTGGCACCAACACAGCCACGCTGACGGCCAGCACTCCACAGCACTCGTGTTGGGGCAGACGCCTTCAAGTCTTGGTCCATCAGTGGACTCAATTTGAGGTGGCATCCGTAAACAGGAAAATGACACAAATATTCTAAGTCGCCAACCGGAATTCCTGGAGGTGGAGATCCTCACTTTTTGTCCTTTCCACCAATGTCCTCATGGGCCGAGGGCTCCGCCCCAGAGGCTCTTTGGGCTCTCCCAGCTCAGCCCTTCTCACATGCGTCCTTCTGGCCCTGTCACCACCACTGACTGCTCTGGCTGGTCTCTTTTCCTCTGCTCTTCCCTTCCAGGAAGCCTCCTCACTGCCCCCCACCCGCGTCTGATTCCCCTCCAGTCGCTGGGTTGCCAGTCCGCAATCTTTGTCACGTTACTTTCCTACGAAAGTTCTCAGTCTTTCTGTCTCCTGCAGGCACTCAGCAGGACGGACACACCCTGATCCCAGACCCTGTGCATGTCACTCTTAATGCCAAAAAGAACTTCATAGGTTCTTAAGGCTCTTGAGATGGGGAGGTTCTCCTGGGTTACCTTGGTGGCCCAGTGTAATCACAGGGTCCTTATGAGAGGGTGCAGGAGGGTCTACAGGACAGAAGGTGGCCGTGTGACCACTGAGCACAGGGCCCAGGGGGGTTGGCAGGGTGAGGGCCTGGGAGAGGCAGGGAGCAGACTCTGCCCTGCAGCCTGGAAGCTACTGACCTTCCCGACACCTTGGTCTTAATCTCCTCACACTCACTGGACTTCTGACCCCAGAACTCACAGAATAAGTCTGCAGTGTTTTAAGCTGATAAATTTGCAGTGATTTCTCACGGCAGCCACAGGAAACAAATGCAAGCAATTCTGTCATCCCTGATTTTCTTTTCCAGTCCTTTTGTTCTGCCTTATTCTATAGACACAGGCCACATGTGACCAGTTAAGTTTGCCTCCGATTAATTGCAGACGCAAACATCCCTTCATTTGTCACACTGCACTTCGAGTGCTCAGCAGCCACACGTGGTTGGAAATGTCCCTTCATTTGTCACACTGCACTTCGAGTGCTCAGCAGCCACACGTGGTGGGCGTCTGTTGGCTTGAGTGGGGCCCACAGCTGCGCCCGTTCTGCTGGAGTCATTCCTCACGTACCCAGACTCGCATCTGTAGGGACCAGGCTAGGGTGTTCTCCCTGGGCGCAGCAGCCTGGCTCCTGCTCTGCTCACCCCCAGCTCTGTCCCTCACTGTGCAGGGCCTCGGGTATGTGTGGAGCAGACTCAGGCTGGCTGGGTCAGGAGTTCCCGACCCTGCATGTGTAGCATCCAGCCTGCATTCCCTCGGCCCTCTGGGCCCCTACTAGACAGAACCCCTGTTTGCACAAGTCTGGGGGTGTCCTCTTTGCCCCTGTTGCAATGTCTGATAATGACGGGAATGCATAGTACACTCGGATAAACAGACTTATTAAAAACCTACTAATGCCCTGCTTTGCTTGAGTCCTGGGATTGCATAGAGGAAACCGCCTTCCTCTCCTCGTGGAGCTTGAGTTCCAGAGGGAACAGTGGCTGATCACCCAAGACATAGATGCATATTCCAATGGCAGGGAGTCACGTGTGCCATGGAGAAAAACACCCACAGTCATGGGACAGCTGGAGGAGGTCGGGGGTTGGTGAGTATTTGTTAGACAGGTGATTGCATAAAACCTTGGGGGGAGGAGCCATCTGAGGACAGACCTCAATCCAGCAAGACAGAGAATGTGGGAAGGAGGAGAAGAAAGGGAGGGATCAAGGTGTCTGGCACGGGCTTCCGTTTTGGTCCCAGCTGCTCAGAACCTCTCGTGCCCCCTGGAGTGCCCTTCTGGTGGCCTCTCCCCTCTGCTGGTGGTCAGGATCATATACATCATTATTATTTAGATGTGGACAGTTCTGGGCTTGTCTCTCTATCTACTTAGCCTTTTCCCCCGAATATAGCATCGTATTACAGTACTGAATGTTCCTTCTCTGAACGAGGTACTGCTGGGATTCTGATGTGCACCCCACACTTCCCCGAGGGAGGGTCCTCTTTACAGGCTGGCCTGTTGCTTACATTTTAGTTGAAGGAGTTCTTCATACTGAAACAGTACAGACGTATCAATGTGCTGTAGCTTTTCTCTGTGACCAGTGCTTTGGTGATTGGGGTGAGAGACTGCCCATTTTCTGGTTTTTCATTATTCTTTTAAAACTGTCCCCTCTGTGGATTACACTGCAGTGTGGCGGCTCCCAGCCCCACATGGCTATCAGGGTTCACAGGGTGGCCAGTCCAAGTGCAGAGGTGTTGTAAGGGCGGGATATACAACAGATTCGAGGACTTAGTATAAGAAATTGTAAAAATATCTCATTAATTTCTTTATGTTGATTGCATGTTGAAATTGTAGTATTTTGATATGTTGAGTTAAATAAAATGTATTATTTGATATGTTGAGTTAAATAAAATGTATTATTAAAATGAATTTTGCCTGTTGCTTTACTGTGCTTACTAGAAAATTTTAAATGACGTATGTAACCCATATTTATGACTTATATTCTGTTTTCATTGGCTTACTTTTTGAGGGTACTTGTCTACAGTTTGTATATTGTTTGGGTGTGATTCCTTGAAGAGAAAAATAAATACATTTAAGGGGAATATGTTCACCACCAGCCACAGAGCCATGTCCCTGTCACGTGATGGTCACGCCACAGGAGCCCTCGTTGCAGAGGGAAGAATCTGAGTTTCTTTTGAGTATTATCTACTTTAGATTTTTATCTCCACGGCATGGTATATTCTTTTTGAACTGAAATTTATTTTAAGATACCACGTGTCTTTCCTTAAGAGCAAGGGGTGATTTTTTGGATCACTAGGGAAAAGTTTTGATGAGAACGTTCTTTAAAATAATAGTATTCATTTTAATATTTTTCATTGCTTTGTGTTGGGAATGTCCCAAATCCTCTTTCCTATTACAGTTATTATGAAATATGCTATTGCCGTTGTTAACTGCAATGTCACCCTTCAGTGCCGTGCGGTGTAGAAAACTAGAACAGCGCGCCACCTCCCCAACCCCGACCCAGCCTCCACTCACCACCATCCTACACCCTCATTCTATGAGAGCAACCTTTTTAGTTCCCACATATTAGTTTTAAAAAGAAATCAGAGAATACAGAAAATGAAATAAAATAGTCATATTCAATATTTGAAAGACTTGTAAAACCCTTTTAAAATGTTCTTACAAAATCATCTTGTACGCCTAAATATGATACTACTGAGATACACAGTCTTTTTTAAATCAAGTTTGTCGGAATAACTTCATGATTATATTCTTGTTTTGTCTGTTTTAGAAACAACTGGAAACAACAAAACTTGCTGAAAGTATACAATATATTTGGGTATGAGTTTTTTCCCTGGAGGTCTGGGGCAGGCATCCTCGGAAGTGAGAAAAGCAGAAGTGAAGGATTTTAGGGACCTCCTTTTCGGGTAATTAAAAAGCTGGGCCTGCAGAAGTTGGTCATCTCTGACACCAAGTACTGGGCATGAGGGGGTTCTGCTATTATAAATGTTTAAAGTTTCTCAGTAAAATGTTTTTACAACTCTCAAAAAAAGTCAACATGTAAATTGCTTTTTTTTTTTAATCAAAAGTTTTTTTTTTAATTAAAAAAGGAAAATAAAAATCTGGCCTGGCGCCAGGCTGTTAGACTCAGAACCTCGCTCCACCTAAACAGCCATGTGACCACCAGCAAGTTCTTAATCTCTTTTTGCATCAGTTTCTCATCTATAAAATGGAGATAATAACAATAGAATTTACCTAACAGGATTAGCAGGAGAATTACACTGCTGAGGCGAAGGAACCCGAGCTAGAGCCAGCCCATCAGGAGAATTAAATGAGCTAATTCATATAAAATAAAACAGCGCCTGATGTAATGTAAATTCTCTCAGATTTACCTACAGCAATTATGTTATTTTTGTAGTTGTTACTACTGTCATTAGCTCTCTTATGTTTGGAGAGAAAATTCAAATTTTCTAAGACACATTCCTTTCATCAGACGTTTCTTCATCCTTCAAACAACAGTGGTAGAGTCCGTGAGGGGGAGTTTTTACCACACTTAGATTTAAGGACAAGGTCATGGAGCCCTAGAGAAGGTCAGTAACATGGCCAAGGTCACGTAGGAACTTAGTGACAGAGGTGGCAGTCTCACCCAGGATTCCCAAGTGACCCTTCCCAGCAGCCTGAGATGCTGGACTTGGTAGCCCCAGGCCGAGTGTTACACCGTGGTGTACACAGAGGCCTGTGTTAACTCCTAGTTCTTTGTGGGTTTTTCTGTTTGAATTATACCCCAGAAAAGCTCACCGGTGATTACTTGCGGATGGTTCCTGGGTATGTTTATTTTACCTAAAATCCCAGCAAAGTCTAAATTTAAACATTTCATTGCAGAGTTGACTCTATTCTTGCCATGCTGGTGTCCTCACCTGAGTTAGGGTCCACCTCCCTGCTCCCTGTGTAATGCTGAGTTACTCAGCATTTTGCAGAATGAACGTCAGACCTCCGGGTTCCTGGATCTGGATCAGTGGAGCTTGTTTAACCACACTCGGGTACAGAGTCTATAATCCTGCTTAACTTCAGGCTGGCACAAGAGAAGGTGACGTAGACTTTAGCGGCAGACGAAGGTGGACTGAGACTCAGCTGTGCCACGTAGCTTTAGTGGCCGTGGACTAGTCACCTGACCTTTTCCAATTTTAGTTTTCTCATCTGCAAAATAGGGATGTCGAAATAAGTTTTGGGGACTATTGTAAGAATTAGAGGCAAGCTTGGGCAGGGCAGGTGGTGGTTACCGATGCTGTGGGAATTCCGTGTGGGGAGAGCAGGGGAGCCACGCCATCCATACCAACAGTGCACAGAGAACAAAAAAAAATCCCAATCCTGGTAGCAGAGGAAATCTTCACTTATGCCCAGCTGGAGAGACAAAGCTTTCCACAGAATTTAAGACCAAATTTGCATTGAACCAAGTTTTCTCAGCTGTTAGCTGTCATGCAAACCTAAATTACTACCACATAGTCTAAATATTTTTCCTAGAATTCCTTTTAATTGGACAACGGGGGGGGGGGGAGGTTGGGAAAGAATGGGAATGGTTTTGATAGGTTATCTTTTTCCTAATGTAGGCTTAAGGGACAGTGTAGAAGGAGAAGGGGTCCAGGTATCAACGAAGGGCAAGGTTTGGAGAGTGACAACGTGTGGTGCCCATGGGCTGTGGCGTGGCGTGCTCCGAAGCTGGAGGGTGTGGTGAGAACACCTGCTCCTTTTCTATATGTGGGTAATGAACTTAGTAACTTTCTTTCTCTCCCAGGTTAGGAAAGCATGTTAAGGTGGTTGTGAAGGACGTTTCACATGAGAGTGTTTGTAGCTATCAAACCTTTCCTTTCTTTTAAGAATGGCCAAGTTCACTTCTCTGTGTTGGAGTCCCTGGCTTTGTCCTGTCCCCTGAGTACATCTACTCATTCAAAGTTCCCTTTTGGAAGTTTGATATTAACTTCAAAATTATTTCTTTGAGCTGTTGAGAAAGGGTGGGTGGTGTCCTAGCTTATTTATCTTTGTATAAAAGCAGTTAGTGTGAGTCATATTGTTGGCGTTTGATACGATTGTGTTGAACCACCAATGGGTGAATTCTTCCTGCAAAAATGCAAGGAGACTTTTCTGAGGTGGTGGTTGCCGGTGGTTCCAAAGGCTGCTCTGGGAGATTGGGGGATCTGGGCAGGCATGGATTTGGGGAAATTTCACCACTAGACAGGAGGCAGGACTAATGTCATCTAAGGCTTGTTTTAAACTTCAGATCTCTGATTCTTATATTTCTCTAGCATGTTTCCAAAGAGGAAAGAGATGAAAAGTTAATTGGAACTGCAGATTACCCTTAAGGCCTGTGTTAGCAACGAGGGCTAACAGGTTTTGTGCCCGTGCTGGGAGCAGAAGGGCTTTTTTCCGATTTCTTGAGTCAGCGCGAACAGTGTTCATACTGAAAACAGTTCCAGTAAGACTGGCTTTCAGATCATCTTCCAGAGACAGGCCGAGCCCAGGGGGGAATGGTGAGGAGGAGAAATGGTGCTCGTACTTCCAGTGCTGAGAAAATTCATCCGAGAAGTTTTGGAATAAGTCAGATCATTGGCATCCAAGATCTGAGTAAATTCACTTAAGAGCCAGGAAATACCATGGCTCACTGAATGTGTCACCTTCGATGATTTTAACTGACACATACCACATGCATTGTCGCCTTGTTCACAAGGCCCCCAACGTTATCATGATCTGAATTTTGTCCCTTTTCTGTCACACTTGTGACAATTAAAGGACGCGTTAATGTCCAATAAGCTTAGAATTGCTCTGTGTCAGAAGGTGCAAAACGAGAGGCCAGGGCCAGGACCTGGCACAGGACAACGTGGTTTGGGTGGCTGCATGGTGTTTTGTTTTAATTTAACTAGTTACTGAGATTTAAAGTTTTGGAGATTTTACCTAAAAATCCAGATTTCTGGCTTTTCTTCCAAATACAAAAATATCAGTTTGTCTTGACTGTATCAGGCTTCCCACACAGTGGCCATGATCTGGAGCTCAGTGGTCAGAGGAGACGTGTATCCCCCACTTAACCAGAGTCACTGAATTCCCATGTTATTTTATGCCCCGATGTCTGTCTATCATTTTCCAGGCCTGTCCAGCTTCTGTGGGCATCTGGGTTTGTGACCACTGCTCTTAACAGTCTAAGTCGCTATTGTTTCAACCCCACGAGGGGATTGTGAAGCATTTTGTTGCCTTTGGGCCGCTGTGTTCTGCCTTTGAATGATCTTAGCCAGCCAATCCTGCAACCAGAGGGAAGGAGACATGTACCGAGCCGCGTGCTGCAGGCGCTCAGGAGCTGTCTCCGGCCTGCTCCAGGCTCCAGGCTCCAGGCTCCAGGGCTCCGGCACTCCCTGCCGTGCCCAGAGAGCACCTGGGAGAGCCGCAGAGGCTCAGCGCCACCTGTTCAGGCGGCCAAGAGCACATCAGCAGCCTGTGAGTAGTGTGGGTCCTGCCAGAAACGTCCCCACTTCAAAGGGAAAGACTCCCTCGTAGGTGGATGTGGAAAGCCTCGGGCCTTAGTGAATTGGCTGCTTCTTGCAGAGAAGGAAGGCGGAGTGAAGTGTTCTGACAGACTCTGCCTGCTCGGTGCCAAGATAACTAAACAGCTGGAGTAGCTACATTTAAAACCTAACCAGGAAAATCAAACGAACACAAAGACTTTCTGTGCATTCTCAGAGCTCCCTTAGACACAGGGCGCTGCGAGGGAAGACCACGCATGATGGCAGATGGCATTGAAAATGAAGCTCTCGTGGATAATTGTGGTCACAACTAGATTTCTAAGGGTTTAAAAGGTAGGGAAGGGGACGTATCCCTGAGCACCCTCACTTCAGTTCTAAGAGAGAAAGAAATGGTGCTTTATATTTGATTTGAAATTTATTTTTATGTTGGCCTGCGATTGAAGTTTGACACCCAGAATTTATTAACGGGAAAAAATACACTCTTAAAAGCTTACATGCCTGAAAGACCAAGCTCTCTCAGGGTCCCTCTGCCCGTCCGTCTGACTCAGTGACTTGGTTCCTGGACAGTCTTGCCCTTGTCTCACCTCCGGAGCCTGCCCCGCCCCCTCCCAGGCCTTTCCCGACTTTCTCCCTCTGATTCTGTTGCCCTCCTTGGTTCTCCCTCCTTAGCTGTGTCGTCCTGTTCCTGTCCTCAGCCTCTTGTCTTCCGCTGTCTTTTTTCTTGCTTCCACTTCTTACCCAAGACCCAAGGGAATTTAACAGAGAAGAGCAGAGCACACAGTGTGGGCAGAGAGCCGGGGAGGAGAGTTTAATCAAAGGCCACGTCCACATGGCAGGTGCGTGGTCAGGGGCAGCTGGCCGGAGCTGCCCTGGGGTGGGGTTTGGATGAATGACACGAAGAGCCGTTTATGCACCTGGTGGTGTTTAAAGCTCCAACTCTCCCAGCTGAGAGCCGCCAAGTGAAGCAGTGGGCGTGGCAGAGGCCAACACTAATGTCACGTCTGAGACTTACAACAAACTTTACAAAGAAATAGAGGCATAAGATGAAGAGGGGCCAGCATCTCACGGTGCGGCTTCTGCCTGCTGCTTTGTTGTAAAGATTTAATGACACCATGTCTTTAAAGAAATGTACCTTTTCAAAGTAAATTGCAAGTTGTATAGATCACAAAATAAAGGGAAAGGAGGAGATAGGTGATTTAAATAATTCATAATTGTAAGCCACTTTCATTCAAACTTTAAATCTAATTATATTGAAATAAAGGGCAACTTTGGTGGCATTGTGCCCCTCACAAATCCTTCCATTCCATACCCTTGGTATTCTATTGAATCCAGCTGATGCTGCTCCCCAACCCCCCAGCACAATTAGCATAAAACACTGTTAAAAATTCACCATGCAAGATTTGGCAGGAAAAGTCATTTCCTGATCATTACATCCATTAGAATATAGTTCCAGGGCTGTCTTTTCTAAATGCGCATTCTTTCTACTCCCTGAGGTGAGTGAAGAGCTGATCAAGACAGCATCCCTTATCATTGTTAGAATATTCACTTTAAAAATCCCCTAATACCTGCGGTGCATCTTACAAGGATATATGTGAAACTTAGTAAATGTAGACTGTAAATGTCTTAGCACAATAACTAAAAAACGCCAGGAAGGCTATGTCAACCAGTGTGATGAAAATGTGTCAAACGGTTTATGAACCTCGTGTATGACGCCCCATGATCATATCAATGTACACAGCTATGATTTAATAAAAAATAAATAAATAAATAAAAATAAAAATAAAAATCCCCTAATAATTGGCCCTGCCTCTCCCTAGCTATCCATCCTGTAATACAAAGCTAACTGCCGTCCTGTAACACCCTGCTCTTTCTGTATCCATCCTGTAAGGCAAAGCTAACTGCCATCCTGTAACACCCTGCTCTTTCTGGACACTCTTAGCCTGGGGCCTTTGCACAGCCTGTTCCTTTTGCCTGTCATTCGCTTCTGGATCCCACCCCCAACCTGGCCAATTCCTGCTGAGCTGCTAGCTCCAGCCTCACCTCTGAGCCTTCCCTGTCTTACCTGGCAGCACAGCTTGTCTCTCCCTATCTGTTCTCCTGTTATTTTCTTCATGATTCCCTAACAGGGCTTATGCCATTGCATTGTAAACAGTGATAATTATGAAAATAATGGTTGCATGTTTTCATGTCTGTGGACCAAGAGCTAAGCTGAGAGTCGCTCTGGGCCAGAAATGATGGATCTCCCTGTGTATGTCCAAAACCCACCTGGAGGGTGCTCAGTAGCGTTGACCAGATGAGGAGCATGAACATTTTTAAATTTTCTCGTTCCTTGCTGGATAGACATTGTTAAGTGTATGTTGTTGAGTTCAATTTTTTTTTTTTTTCTTTTCAGATAATGGGGGTTAAAGCTGGGTGTTTGTCCAGGACTAGAAGTATATTTTTTTATAGAGTTTGGGTCCTGCCTAAGTATAAAATAGAAGACTTATTTTTAACACACAGGTTGTTTACCATGTGGCACATTTTCCTTGGTACTTTGAAGTAAAGTACTAATGAAGAAAAGAAAAAATAATGTTTCTGACATTCTAAAGCTGGTTGGTGTTCAGTGTTTGCTAAGTCCTAAAGAATCTTAAAAGGGGTGTGTGTGTGTGTGTTTCTTTTTAAGTTGATAAACAAAAATGCCATCTCTTTAAGGATCTTTTAGCCTAAGACAGTGGTCCTTAACCTTCCTAATGCTGTGAGCCTTTAATACAGTTCCCGTGGGTTGAGAACCTCTGGCTAAAGCTTTTGAGGCCATCAGCCCTAATGTGGATGAGGGATGTGCGGGTAAGCAGTCTGCCCTGGCTTCCTCTTCTCAGCCCTGACCCAGGGTCCAGGTGGATCAGGTGGAGCCAGATATGACTGGAGCTCCCATTTATTGAAATGCCATTCAAATCAAGATAAGAAATAAAGTTGCCAGCAGAACTCTGAGTGTCTAATAGAGGTCTAAAGAGCATGAAATGAAATGTTCAGCGTTCCCTTTGTCTATTTGCTAGATTTAGGGACTCTCTCATGGTAGAAGTAGACATATTTAAATATTTCTTTATTTGACCAATGTTTCAAACATTCTGATAGTCCATTTAACTGGATTCTTTTTGCTGCTGACCGAGTAAGATATTGTTTATGGGAAACACGTGATCAGGCTGGGAGCTGGGAAGACAGTGTGGACCAGGGAACAAAGTAGGGACGTCATGGGTGTGGACTGCAGAGAGAGGGGGAAGGAGACCGTTTGCAAATTAGCAAAATGTGGGGCCTAAGTCCATAAGTGAATAACTACTAGAAAACAGTTTGGATTTCTAAGTAATTTGCCATTTCTTTCTTTTTCTTTTTCCTTTTTTTTTTTTTTTTTTTGCAGTTTTTGGCCATGGCTGGGTTTGAACCTGCCACCTCTGGCATATGGGGCAGGTGCCCTACTCCTTTGAGCCACAGGCACCACCCAGTAATTTACCATTTAAAATGATATTAAAATGGAGACTACAGAAAAATAACTGAAGCCTCTTTGTGTCAATTTACATTTTGATAAATTGTTATCTTCAGTGAAACAGGCATATACCAGCCATCCTTACTGAGTACCTACCATGTGCTATGCGGAAGTTTAGAAACATGTTGTGTTCAAGGAACTTTTCTTTTCTTTCTTTCTTTTTTTTTTTTCTGAGACAGAGTCTCACTCAGTCACCCTTGGGTAGAGTGCCGTGGTGTCATAACTCACAACAACCTCAGATTCTTGGAGTCTATCAATCCTCCTGCCTCAGCCTCTAGAGTAGCTGGGACTACAGGCACTCACCCCAACACCAGTTAGTTTTTCTATTTTTAGTAGAGATGGGGTCTCACTCTTGCTGAGACTGCTCAGGCAATCCACCTGCCTCGGCCTCCCAGAGTGCTGGGATTATAGGCAGAAGCCACCTTCACAGCCTCAAGGAACTTAAATATACCTATAGTTAAAAACTGTATTGTAATTAGAACATAATAGCAATAGTACAGTAATGATTTTAAAATAAAACAAATACATAATTTTGTATAAAACCATGACATTGAGAAAATAATAGGAAATGTGCTTTAGGCATTTAGCTAGTTTTCTTTCTTTTCTTTCTTTATTTTCAATATTTGAGTTTTAGGGGTAATGGCTTTATTTTAAAGATAAAAATGAAGCAGACACTTGGCACGGAGACCCTTGCCTGGTGCATGAACTCTTATCTGATAAATAGTTACACATGCTAATATGTTCTAAAATGTTCTAATGAGCTAGCTAGAAGCCAGCCCTGGGTCATTTCAGTTTGCTTTGGGAACACACTGAGTAATTGTTGCACATTGTAATTTTGCATCATGAACTTTGGAATCAGGCAAACCTGAATGGAAATCCAAGTTCTAGTACTCATTAATTATATGACTTTGAGCAAAATAACTCTCTCAGCTTCAATTTCCTCATCTCTATAATGGAGTTACCACATAATAGAATTGCTGAAAGAATTAAGCAAGATAAGCCACATCAAGCACTTATCACAGAACCTGGAACATAGTAGGAACTCCGTATTCTCTTAGTAGATATAAATGGTAAATTGCTTAGGAATCTAAACTGTTTTCTAGTAGACACTTCGTAATTACCGCAATAAGAGAAATAGCTTTTATTTTAAAAAAGCCTCAATTTGCCATTTGTGTTGTACAAAACATTTAAACTAGTTAGAAAAATTTCCATCCTTAAACTTACTTAGGGAAAAAAAAATCTGTATAAGCTTTGATGTTTATTCCATGAGACTTCACATTGAGATATCATCAGGAAAGAATGCCAGTGTTTAGCAAATGCCTTGAACCTTTGTCAGTAACGCAGCCATTACAAAATATAAATCTTAGTACTTGCTACAGATCAATGATTTCCACACTCTGTCTTTTTCTGGCAATAAAAATCAATCTGCTAATAAGATCTGAGATGTCTTTGCTTAATTATGGGGCAGTAAATGAAACCCTGCCTCTCTGCATTCTAATAAAAGTGCTGTAGCGGGTCGTTCAGATCAGATCTGCTCTGCAACGGTCCTGACTCCCAGGGGCTTCCACTGCCACCACTGACCACCCTGAGGTACTGACTTTTATCCTGGCTAGCTCTTCTATGGAAAGAAAAGTGAAAATTTGCTTTCTGTACTTTATCTGAAAACATTATAGGCCAAAATACAATATTCAGCTTGAGAGCTTTGGAAAAAAAAACTGTTTATAGTAAGCCTTTGTTCTAAAATAATAGTGAACTCAACATCATTTCCAATGAAGATATTAAAATGAAGACTACAGAAAAATGACTGAAGCCTCTTTGTGTCATAAATTTGTGAAATTGATGCCTTTCATGTACAAATAATGAGAATTAACTGTACAGAGAAGACAACTTCTTGCCTTATTTTAATCTGAAAGAAAATTTTGTCGTATCTCCACTCCCCCCAGGTAATTTGGTGATCTCTAGGTTCTAAGATGAAACTATGGTTCTGAACTTGAATTGGAAGTAACTTGATTGCATATATGTATATTGAGCTATTTGGTTTGCTTTTATTTCTGGCGATACCATAATTCTAAAGTAGAAAAAGACCATAGGGGACCTGTATTTTCTTTGAGGCAGTGACCTGAGAGGTTACATCTGATTCAACCACCTGGTAACAAACTCTCCTGGGCTGGGGTATCAAGAATATCATTTTGAGTTTATTTAAGGAACTATATTTCCATCCCCCACGTTTGCACCGCCCTCCCAATCCAGGGCGCCTTTGGCAGTCAGTGCCAATGCCCCCTGAAGCTGTCGTGATGGTGGCCCAGGTGGCTGGGGGCCTTCCCTTCAGGACCTTCAGCCTGAGTGGTGCAGACCATCAACTCTAGAACTCGGGCATTTCTTTTTCCATTACACATTTAATGGTAATTAGCCAACACAATGCTTCACAAGGTTCACAATGCTTCACAATTTTCCTGTATGATCTCATTGAAACCTTCTGCTACCTTTTGGAGAGGAATGCGGCAGTTATTTCTAGGGACCCTTCGCAGTTGAGGAGACGTGAGTTCCACAGAGATAGTTGCTCCTCCATTGTCACCCTTGCTTTGTCCCCAGGGCCTGGACTTTCTGTATTCCAACCTGTGTTTGCCTTTGCTTACGTCTTGTCTTCCGATCACACCTGCTGACTCGTCAAGGACCCGTTCTGATGGGACCTCCACATTCCAGATTCCACGTATGAGAAAATTGGTTGCTAATTCACTCATATCCTAGGGGAGAAATGTAATTTCAACATTAATTAATATAAAAACCATTGCGACACTTTACATTCTTTCTTTCCTGGTACCATGGGTTTGGGACCCCGTGTGCATTTCACACGCACAGCCCCTGTCTATTCAGAGCAGCCGCAGGGCCAGGGCTCAGTGCACCCCTGGGTACTTATGGGGCAGGACAGCTCTTGAGATTTCTCCACAATGTGTGTGAAAATCAGCTTCCAGTCTTTGGTAACAGATTGAATGGAAATCAGTATTAGTTCTCTACCAGAAGACAGAAACCAGTGCTTCATAAATAATTAAAACAATAAGAGGTTTAGTGAAAACTTGGATACCATTCATTCCTGGGTGGGTTTTTACTTGTTAGTTAGTTCATTTTGCCTGGTAATTCATCATAAATATGGGGCAATCACAGGACTTGCAAAGGAAAGTCTTTTTCTATGAGGTGTGGGATGCCTAGCATTTCATTTATTATTCATTTGTGTTATTTTCTGAAATGCAAATCTGATTATAAATCTTCCTTGTTGAGAATTTCCCAAAGTTGCCTGGTGAAAGGATTCACATGGGAACTTAGCAAGAATCCTCCTATCCGGGTTCTATTAGACCAACAAGTCAGCCTGGACCCGAGGATGTTTAGTAAGGACCCCAGGCCGTCTCCATCACCATCCAGGCTGGGAAACGGACCTGTGAAATAAAATCTTACTCTTTTGAATGTCGCATGGGGTCCTTTCTACTCAGCCCGTGACTAGACCTCCTACCCACCCAGAGTTAGGTTTCAACAACAGAAAAGCACTTGTTACAACTCCCTGTCTTGTCCACAACCTCCTTCAGCCTAGAACTCCCTTCTCCCGTGTTTGGCTGCCAGCTTTCCTTAAGTCCATCTCAGGGTCACCTCTGTGTGGCTCCCCTCCTGCCCGACTGGGGGTGTTTCCTCCTCCCCGCCCCCCACTGCTTCTCACATGGAGGCTCTGATGATCACCAGCCCTCACCACCTGCGTGCCTGTGTCTCCTCTCCGAGGATGCATCTTGAGACTTCAGCCTGTTATTTATAGCCATTGGCAAAGAGCCTGGCACGAGGAGATACTCGATAAATATTTTCCTAATGAAAGCCTGCTGGTACCAGTAATAATAACATGCCCATCTGCTTAGAGCCATTACAGATAAGCATACCTTCCACTCTTACCATCTCACTTAATTCTCAGCACAACCTTGGGAGGTGAGACATACTATTTTAGAAGATGAAACTGAGATGGTGGGGGGCTCGCCCCATGTCACACGACTGTCATGGGTGACACTGTAACAACTAGGTCCATCCTGGTACCACCTGATTCGTGTGCAGAGTCTAAGAAAAACATCTGTCTCACGTTCAGATTTCTAGTGAGTGGAGAAATGGCCTTTGCTTATTCAGTCCTTGTGCTTAAAAACAAACAAACAAAAAAAAAAAAAGCTTACTTTTATGGATTTTTTTTCCTGCTTCAAATTTTAGCTTAAAAAGCATAATTCACAAAATTTGCACCAAGCGTTTAGTTAATCAACTGTTACCAGATTGTATAAATACTCAGATGAGCAGGGAGCAGCTGAATTATCAGCGGGACCAATTAGAGGCTCAAGGGCTGGTATTTTCTTAAAGGCATGTCAGTGGTTCTTCCTTGTCATGTGGGAAAATTCCTTATAACCTTCAGATAAAGGTGGTAGTTCATTTTAACAGCCTAGACTCCTTTTGATATTATCAGGAAATTCTAGCCAAATCAGAATATGAAATAACTGAGGTGGTTTGTGAGACTTTAGAGATAGTATACTGTTACTATTTGCTAGATAACCACGCACATCATACCAGCCTGCTGGTTTCATGTCTTAGAAATTAGAGAAATAGCCCAGGCTGGGTCAGTCTTTCCACAAAATGTGACTTAGTCTGGGGTCTCACACAGATGTGTGACGGAGTGGGGACATCCCTTTGTCAGAGCAATGGCAAGAAATGCCTTAATTTCCTCTGTTTCTAGGCAATTCCATTGTATTTGGTAAATATTAGTCAGTAGATTTTTATAGCTCTTTTCAATTTTTTTTTGGACAAATTAATGCAGTCATTTGAAGGCACACTTGGATATGGTCCTTGCTGGCTTACTGATGTGAACTCATGTCATGGTGATTCCCTGGTAGGGCAGAAATGAAATAATAGTCATTAAAAACCCCAATAAATCTTAGCACCTATTAAAATAGCCATTATGATTATTTAGTAAATGTTGGCCTGCATTTAAATAATGACTGCTTAGACCCTCCTTGGAGATCACCTTTTCTCCTCAAAGCGGCTGTGCTGTTTCATGCAGTTACGTGGGGGTCGCAGAATAATCCTTTTCTAACACTCCACCGGGTGACTCTCTTCTGTTCCGTTAGAAACTGTAACAGTCAATATACAGATACAGTTAATTACTATCTGGAGTGGAGATAAATTCAGGACAGTAAGAGCATCTTGTTCAGACATCATTTTATTTAAAAACTCCCCCCCCCCGCCCCCATCCAATGCCTTTGTCTAGGACTGGGCACCCTGTGTTCCTTTGCCCTCATGAAACATTGTTAAAGCGCTTACCTACATGTTGTCTAATTCGACAAATGCACCAAAAATTACATTAGGTATGGAAATGTGAGTTTGTTGTTGTTACTGGTATCATCATTGCCGGAAATGTAGTAACAGTCAAAATTTTGTGGAATCATGAGACAACTATCTTTTTTTAACATATAACAGCTGTTTTGAGAGATAATTCATGTCATAAAGGTAATTTCACTTTTCAAAATGGAGAATTCAATAGTCAGAGTTTCGTCCCCATTACCACAATGCCTTTCACATCACTGTCATCACCCTAAAAAGCGACTCTGTACCCATCATCAATTTTCCCCAGTTTCTCCCCACTTCACCCTGGGCAGCGCTGAGCCCCTGTCTGTCTCTATAGATTGGTCTGTTCCAGCCCTTCCCACAGATGGATCATAGGCCATGTGGTCCTTTGTGAGGGGTCTGGTTCACTAAGACCGCGTTTTCCAGGCTATGTTGTAAATTAGTGCTTTACTCCTTTTTATGACCGAACGATATTCCATTGTGTGGTTATACCACATTTCATCTCTTCATTAGTTGATAGACATTTGGGCTGTTCCATTTTTCCAGCTATCATGATGAGTGCTGCTATAAGCATTCATTACAGGTTTTCCTGTTGAAACATATTTTCCCGTCTCTTGGGTGTGTATACCTAGGAGTGAAATGGCTGTGTCCTGTGGTAACTCTGTGCTTAATCTTTGGAGGATCTGCCAGAATGTATTCCTAAGTGACTTGCCCATTTTCCTTTCCTACTAGCAGTATATGGGAGTTCTGGTTCTCCCTACACGCTCCCAACCCCTGTTTCTTCCTGTCTTTTTGCTGTAGTTAAACAAGCAAGCGTGAGGTGGTGTCTCAACATGGTTTGAGTTGCACGTCCCCCATAGCTAAGGATATCGAGCAACTTCTCATATGCCAGTGGACATTTTATATCTTCTCAGGAGAACTATCTATTGATATCCTTTGCCCATTTTAAAATTGGGTTTTTGGGCTGGGAGACGTGGCTCACGCCTGTAATCTTAGCACTCTGGGAGGCCGAGGCAGGGGGATCCCTTGAGCTCAGGAGTTTGATACCAGCCTCAGCAGGAATAAGACCTGTTTCTAATGAAAATAGAAAAACTAGTTGGGTGTTTTTGGAGGTACCTATAGTCCCAGCTATTTGGGAAGTCGAGGAAAGAGGATCACTTGAGTCCAAGAGTCTGAGGTTGCTATGAGCTATGATACCAGGGCACTCTACCCAGGGTGACAGAGACTCTGTGCCAAAAATAAATAAATAAACAAACTTGGGTTTTTGTGTTTATTATTGAGTTACAAGCATTCTTTATGTGCTCTCTATAGAAGCTACTTATCAGATATAAGATTTGCAAACATGTTCTCCCATCCTGCGTACTGTCTTTCCCTGGAGAGCACACCTGCCTGTCTGGTACCGTGCTCATTGCTCAAGGCATGGTGTCTGCCAGGCTCTTCCGGTCTGACTCAGCCCAGCCCTCTTTGCTTCCCGGCTCTTCACTGGAGCCCTGAGCAGGGGACATCTGTTCAGGAGCAGCAGCCACAAACCCCGAATCTCCAGTGCCTGCGACCCTGCCTAACATGAAACGGAACTTCCATGATCATTTGTTCAACCAAACTAAATTGAACCTTGAGTCTGGAAACAATGATTGTGACCAGTACTGACCTAAGGAAGCCACAGAAAGACTGTCAAAGAATCTGGGGGTGGGAGGGAAATCAGGCTCTCGGTTTTTCTAGAAAGCACCCTGCCTGTTTTGTTTTCACCCATTCTAGCCCTAAGGATCCTGTAGTTCCCACAAGGACAGGGCTGCAGCCACCGTGGGGCCTAGCACACTTTGAATCTGTTCTGAACAGCAAACCTAAATTTATGTGACCAAGCATTAATTTTAGCCATTTATTTGTTTATTACAAATCCTTTAACTTCTTTGTTGCCATCTAGGCATAGCTTAAATGTACAGAAATCACGTTCGGATCGTCCTTGCTGTTTGTGCAGGAATGCAGCTGCTGTGTTGGGTCGGCTGGAGGTGCTGGTGACCCACAAGGACACAAAGATTTTCTCTCCCTTATGAGACTCTTCGTGGAGTAGACCCTTCATGCTGATTTTTAAAAAAGGATCTTTTTCAATGATCCTGTCCTTGCTTGTCCTAAACTTTTCTAAATTAAAGTAGTAATTTTTTAAAGCATTTTTTTCTCACAATGATATTCTAGATTCAGTCTCTGTAAATTTTCACTATTGTTGAAAATACTGCAAGTATCCTCTTTTGACTTAGAATCATAGATAACGTAAAGTAACAGTTACCCTTTGTAAAATGAGGGTGTGAATTTAATTGTCTAAGTCAAGTCCTCACAGCTCCCTACTTCTTGATTTTAAGTTCTGACGAGCACAAGCTAAGAGACTATTTTAAACTGAGGTGCGGGAAGACACATTTTAAAATGTGTGCCTGTGATGAGATTTGTATTCTCCGCCACTTTTTTTTTTTAAATTTGGCCCAGAGGCAGTTTAATGTAAAAGGAAAAAGCAGAGAGCACCAGTTGACACCCTGAGATGACTGATGTATTTTTTCTTAGCACAGTAAGACATGCTAAAATTACCTCATCTTAAAAGACGTACTGGGATTCCTGAACGAGAAATACACCACCTTTGATAATGAAACAAAATAGCTCTATTTTGGGAGAGAGACTTTGGCAGACGTGCTGATTATAATACCGTATTGGAAAACAGTTACTGTGATTGACTACAATCCAGATGCCGCCCATGGTAGTTAAAACCCTGTAATAATGTGCTCACCACACTTCCGTGAGACTCATGGTAAGATCCTCCATCCAGAGGTGGAAAACCAGGAGAGGACACTTGGGAACCACTTCTGTGTCTCCCCCGGGACCCTGGGACCCCGAGACCCAGCACTGCCTGGAGCGTGGCTGTATTGAGGATGGAGAGCTTGTTTCATTAGCTATTGTGTCTTGTTTGCCAGGATATGGGCTCAGCACAGTACAGGTGCTCAAAAAATATTTGATGGCTAGAAGGAGAATGGGAGAGGCCTAGGTTGGAGGTTAACACCTGAAGACCTTAAGTATTTAATCTCCTTGGACTTCAATTTATTCTTTATAAAATGGGGGATAATACCATTACTTACTTCTTTAGGGTACAGAATCACACCCCAAATGGATTAATTTTAGCTATTGTTAAATTGAACAGATTTCCTGAGTTCCCACTTAGAACTTGACTGCCCTGATACCAGGGAACCAGGTTAAATCAATGTGGCCAAGCTTGTGTGTCCTGCATTGCCAGTGTGGTCCTTCCCTATCAGAGGAACAATAGGAAGAAGTCAAAGAGGCGTTATTTGGACTTTTATTCTACTAACTCTATACTGAATTAGAGCCAACCCCAGCAACACTGGGGAAGATGAAATACAGAAATTTCCTAGCATGATATTCTTGTATTTGGAGGTTGGCTGTAATTCTTAGGGAAAAAAACAAATCAGTAGTTATTAGTTACTATATCTAGTTTTCCAAAACACACATTTTTCTTTGTTACAGTCATTGATAGATACTTTTGCATGCCACATTTTTGTTTTCGTGCTCTTGCTAAATCACCAAATGACTAACCTTTGTATTCCTAATGCATTAAAATTGTCAAAGGATTCCTCCAGGATTACATGCGCTGATAAGGGTATTAGTTTGAGCAATATGTAAAAAGTGAAGGCCAAGGCCAAGTGAAGAAGCCTTGACCTTGTGAACAGAATAATAAAGTGGACCCTGGAGACTGCCCTCTTAGGAACGGATTACTGGACCTAGGAAGAAGTCATTCTTAGGCTGGACGTCCCAGTGAGCCCTGAAGCTGTGTTTTACAAACTAGAAATTTACGCACTTAAATAAAAATTACTAGATGTCAGTCTCTGTAGGTGCCAACTGCCAAATGTGTAGTGCTTTGGAGTTTAGAAGAAATAACACCTATTTCTTTGCCATTCAGACTTAAAAAGGATAGTTGAGGTAAAATGCTGCTGAAAAAATTACAGCATTCCCAGTTACCCAAAGATGTCACATGTTATGGATTTATCTGAAAGGCTTTAATTTTTTCTCCTCATGACTCCACGAATGTTTGTGGCATTACAAATGTAACCCATACTTCCATTCTAATTACTACATTATTTCCTGAGGTTTGTCTTGTTCTATTAAGGGGTGAGCAGATATCTTATTTAAAGAGCTAGCCTGTACACAGCATTCTCACAAAGGTCCCGGACAGGACTAAATGTGTAATGGTATTCATGACTTATCTCTTGCACATACTTGTAAAACCCACAGATTTTCATGGAATCGTCAAATGAGTTCTCTTCTCCTCCTAGAAATTCGAGCTCAACTTGTAGAACAACAAAAATGCCTGGAACAGCAAACAGAGATGAGAATCCAGCTTCTCCAGGACCTGCAAGATTTCTTCCGAAAAAAAGCAGAAATTGAGACGGAATATTCTCGGAACCTAGAGAAGTTAGCAGAAAGGTTCATGGCAAAAACAAGAAGCACTAAGGATCACCAACAGTACAAGTAAGAGAGACTTTCAAATTTGCCTTTCCGATGTGGTATCTTCCTTTTTGCTACCTGTACTGGTTTTAGATTTTTCCACTTTTGTCTGAGAAGCAAATGGTGGGTGTACTCCCATAATTAAAAGCAATGCCCTACCTTTGTTATTTATGCTCAACAATTTATCTTTTTTTTTTTTTTTTTTGAGACAGAGTCTCACCATGTCACCCTCTGTAGAGTGCTATAGCATCGCAGCTCACAGCAACCTCAAACTTTTTGGCATCACAGCTCACAGCAACCTCAAACTCTTGGGTTCAAGTGATTCTTTTGCCTCAGCCTCCCCAGTAGCTGGGACTACACGTGCCCAACACAACACCTGGCTATCTTTTAGAGATGGGGTCTCGCTTTGGCTCAGGCTTGTCTCGAACCTGTGAGCTCAGGCAATCTACCTGCCCCAGCCTCCCAAGTGCTGGGATTACAGTATGAGCCACGGCACCTGGCCCCAATTTATTATTTTAAACTAATAGTATTCTCTTGACATTTTTCTCCATTTATGTCTCTCTCCCTCTCTCCCCTCACCCCACTCTCAGATGCTTTTAACCTTTGGTGTTGGTTGAGCGTAGAAATAATTCTTAATGAATCTCCAGGGTGAGGGCGGCACATGTGTCTCAAAGGAGTAGGGCGCTGGCCCCATATGCCGGAGCTGGTGGGTTCAAACCCAGCCCCAGCCAAAAACTGCAAAAAAAAAAAAGACTCCAGGGTGAGCAAATGACAAATGTCCTTGACAGACTGGGCTGGAAAGAGGGGCCACGCATGTGTGTACACAGTTACAATGAGTGTTCCTTTTTAAAAGCAATTGCAGATGAGAAGACAGTCGCTTCCCCCACTCCACACGTGGTCAGTGTCCTCTGGGTTTGTTTGTACTTGGTAACTGTTGTGAGCTGAGACCCTGGTGGGTCCTCAGACCTTCCTCCGGGACCCCAGGTGGGTCCTCAGACCTTCCTCCAAGACCCCAGGTGGGTCTTTGGACCTTCCTCAGAGATCCCAGGTGGGTCCTCAGACCTTCCTCCAAGACCCCAGGTGGGTCCTAGAACCTTCCTCCAAGACCGCAGGTGGGTCCTCGGACTTTCCTCTGCCCTCAGGGGCCTTTGCCACTTTGTTCCCTCCCAGTTTGTCTGGTAGTTTCCCTCAAAGGGAGAGCAGTCTGAGATTTTCTTTGACTTGAGTACATTTATTATTGAATAAGAGGAATCATAAGTCTGCCAGGATTAGGAAGACTCAAAGACATGCTTTATTAACGAGTCAGCCAGACCTGGATATGCCTACTGGTAAATGAGGCTTTAGGACTGACTGTCAGTGAGGAACAGGACAGAGCTCTTACTATGACTGACGGCCACCATGGGACATACATGCGCTGTGCCTTCTCTGCCAAACACGTTACATCTTCAACACACTAATGTTACCAGCCAATGAAGCTCGACTGTGGAGTCCAGCTCTTGTTTTGTTTGGGGATGCTTATTGCATAGAACAACCCTTGACCCAGAGTTGCCACTGAGTAGTGGAAAGACCAAGACATAGTTCAGCCTCCCTGGTCTCAAAGACTCTCTGTCACTAGCTTTGGTCTTTTGTCAAATCACAAGCCTTGCCAAGCCTCACTTCCCTCATTGATAGAAAGGATATGAAGGATGTCTGCCTAATACGGCAGTGCCAGGGACCACGCAGAGTCAGTGTCCCCAGCGTCTGTCGAACAGCCCTGGATAGAAACAGCTAACTTTATGCAGAACTTACTGTGTGGCGGAGGCGTTGTCATAAGCATGTAAAAACATACACTAACTAGAATACTCTGCGTAGTAACCTTACGAGGTAAGTACAGAAGTAGCTGAGACACAAATGGGTAAAATAATTAGCCTGAGATCACACAGCTAAGAAGCGACAGCTCTGGGTTTAGACCTGGACAGGACATGGGCACCACCCACAGTCTCCACCGGAGTCCCCCTTTCCACAGGAGGTGCTCAGTGCCTGACCACTGCTGTTTTGGCTGTTGACGTCATTATTACCACTACTGCTATTAAGGGAATAAGGATAATGCGTTTATTCAGTGAATGAGAAGCAACATTTAGTACACACTAGGGGGCTCCGAGGACACAAAGACTGTGTCGCCCCTGCAGCACCAAAGAGGCACAGGCAAGTAGTGTAAACAAGGTCAAGTTTCCCCCTGCAGCTAGCAGCTGGAGAAGGTTAATGGAAACACTGCAGACACCTGCTGTGGAGCCACCACCCCTTGCCTGGTGCTTTGAGAAACAAAAAGGGTCCCAGGTGGAGGGTGAAACTCTTACTGTGCCAGTGGGGAGGCTGGGGTTGCTCTGATGGGCGGCATGCACGGACCCCCATCAGGCCCTCCTTCCCCAAGCCCCTTCCTGGTTTCATCTTATACTTTCTTTTTCTTCTGGAGAGGGTGTGACTTGCGTATTAAACCTGAATCCAAAAGACCTAACTTAACCATTTCTTTTCTAACTCGATTAACATTCATGGTCACAAGAATAACAAATCTGCGTTAAATGGCACTTGTGGGCCAGGTGCGGTGGCTCATGCCTGTAATCCCAGCGCTCTGGGAAGCCGAGGTGGGAGGATCCCTTGAGCTTTGGAGTTTGAGACAAGCCTGAGCAAGAGCAAGACCCCATCTCTACTAAAAAATAGAAAACTTAGCAGGTGTCATGGTGGGCACCTGTAGTCCCGGCTATCAGGGAGGCTGAGGCAGGAGGATCCCTTGAGCCCAGGAGTGGCAGGTTTCTGTGAGCTATGACAATACCATGGCACTCTAGCCTGGGGGACAGAGTGAGACACTGTCTCAAAAAAAAAAGATGGCACGTGTGTTCCTGTGTCAGTGTAAATATTCTGGGTTGTTTTGCCATTTTACAGTTAGTTTTTAAAGTAAAAATCAAAATTTTAAAAATTGCCCTGTTTTAAAGCAGTGATATCCCAGTGACTCACTGTTTTTGTTTGGAGTTTTTCTTTAAGATTTTTTAAGAGTCTCCTTTTCTGGTTCATATTCACTTTTCGTTTTATCTAGGATAAAATAAGGAGCAGTTATAAATATGAAATGGTTGAATGGGTTTCAACAGGACATATGACAAGTCACAAGCCAGCAGGCTTCTTGGTTCCTTCACGAGCCTTGAGGTGATACAGGGCAGTTCTGGTTCCCAGGAACACTCTGAAGGCTAAAGGTTATGTGTCAGGGGACTAATAAGTAACCCTCGAATTTATGTTCCACGGAAAGCATAACTAGCCGACTTCTTTTCCAGTGACAGGCAGAACACTCAAGCAGATTGCGTGCAGTGGTTAACCACAGTCTGTCTGGGATGATACTCAGTAAACGTTTACGCAAATATGCTTTCTTCAGTGGGGTGTTTAAAGCTGAAGGCCCAGCTGCCTGCACACTCTGTGTGCAGAGGCCCAGGCCCCATCAGGAGGGTGGGTTTTCCCGGCTACCTGCGTGCTCTGTGTGCAGGGTCTGGGGCCCCGTCAGGAGCGTGGGTTTTCACCCGTGTTCCCAGGCCACATTTTTCCTTCCTGGCCTGGAGGGTGGCTGGCCAAGCTGAGCGTAGGCAGGAGGCCATCCTATGGCTGGGCTGGGCTGAGCAGTGCTCATGGTGATGGTTTCCATCTGCGGTGGCGCCCTAGTTTACTCTGGGGACTGTCCCCAGATGGTTGGGACAGCGTTGACACTGACGGTAATTCTGTCCTTCCCCACCACCTAGGAAAGACCAGAACCTGCTGTCTCCCGTGAACTGCTGGTATCTGCTCCTGAACCAAGCGAGGCGAGAGAGCAAGGACCACGCCACCCTGAGCGACATCTACCTGAACAACGTGATCACCCGGTTCACGCAGATCAGCGAGGACTCCACACGGATGTTCAAGAAGGTGCGGCCCAAGCCCCACAGTGCAGGTTCTCGGCCCACAGCCCCCAAGTGCGTGTTCTGGGCCCACGAACCCCACAGTGTGCGTTCTGGATCCATAACCCCACAGTGTGCGTTCTGGGCCCATGAACCCCCACAGTGTAGGTTCTGTGTGGGGACCCACAACCCCACCCCCACCCCCATGTGCTTTCTGGGCCCATAATCTCACAGTGTGCTTTCTGATAACTGCTTTCCCCATGAACAGGTCTGAGAATAGTATCTCAAAAAAATTAGGTGAGTGAATGCTTTAAATTCACAGAATAAGAAATGACCCTGAAGAGTCGTGCTCACTTGCGGAGTTGTGACCCAGAGCGTCTGTGAGCTGAGTGGTGTCAGCAAAGGTTTGGGATGAGAGAGACCTGCCCGCTGCCCCTCCGCCCTTAGGGACTTGTAAACAATCAGACCTGGAGGAGGGCCATGAATTCTGTGTTGTGAGCTCACATGTGAGATCAGAGACTTGTGACAAACAGGGTGACCACACGTGCTGTTCACACAGGGATTATCACAGCCCAGCCTCACTCCCACCAGCCCAGCAGCAGAGGCTGTGCGAGCCACATGAAGCAGACTTCACAGGGCACAGAAAACTCAGTGCCTTCACCCGAGAGCATCGTCCTTCCCACGTGCGCTGGGAACCAGACCTGGGTTTTAAGGCTTCTTCTCATCACTGCTAGTCTCAGCCGACTCTCAGCAAGGTTTTTGTTGCTTGTACATTGTTGTTGAGCACAATGGTAGAGTAGGACCATTTCCCATTCAGAGAACACAGCCACTTGCCCAGTAAGACTGACTTTCTTCTGCGGCTTGTAGACCAGTTTTTGCTGATCATTAGTACTGTGGCCTGTACCTGCCCCTGCACCTCTGGTTAGGGAGTAGTCATTAGTTTCGGGGGTGAGCCCTGAAGATTAATAATGTATTTATGTTTCAAAGGGTCCCCTTAAAACAAGGAAACAGTGTTACACAACCAGCTGGAAAGCTTCTGAGTCGTGTTGGACTGACTGATTTCTGACCTAGAAACTGAGTTCAGCAAGCTCCACGTCGGCTTGTGCTCTGTTAAATAGAAAAAAATTTTTTCAAAGAAAGGAGAAATTTTAACAATTGGAATTCAGGAGCATACTAATTAAGAAGATAATACACAGAGAAATACCCCATGTGTCTTAAATAATGAGAGCTTTAAAAACTAGTGCAGACTCAGCCCCGAAAGTGAACTAATGTTCTTATACATCAGCCTTTCTGCTGAGGCCTCGTTTGGCTCAGCGGGATCTTCTGAGCATCTCTTATGAGCAGGAGACCATGCTGATAGGTGTTAGAAGAGCTAGGAAGATGAGGAGTCCCTTGTGCTCGAGATGGTCACAGTTTATCCAGATTTGGGTGACACTATGTGATGCTTCCCATCCACCCAGCACCTCCCCGAGTTTGTTGGTTTATCCACTAAACAGAACATCCATGACAGGCCTGGCCGGAGAGGCATGTCCCTGCCTGCAAGGAGCTCCTTACAGTAATTGCCAGTTACCGTGCTGAGGGTGCAGGACCCATCGTGGGAGCTGGAAGCTGCAGATGCTGACGCTGCCTGGGGATCAGGAAGTCTCCATGGGAGAGGGAAGATTTGAAGTGAGAGTTGCCAGAGGAGGAGGAGTGGCTGGCCAAGCAGAGGACAGCGAGCTCCTGGGCTGCAGGGCAGGGGAGTGAAAGCATGCCACCCTCAGTGAGGGAGCTCCATGTCAGGGGACCAGGGATGGTGGGAAGTGGGTGACGCTGTGTGAGGCTGGAAAGGGCGGGCAGATGAGAAGCGGATTTGAGGGTCTGGCTATGTTGCACGTGTGTGCATTTCATAAACCAAAGGCAAGGACTTGTTACACTTGATAGAAATCTCGGGCTAAGAGTGAGGTAGCTCTGGACTCAGGGCTCACTTAATGTTCTGATCTTGGGAGATCATTCAAAAGACTAGAGAGAGTGCTCTGGACTTTTGACAGGGGTGAGGAAAGCTAGACTGTGCAGAGAGTGAGAGGCTGAAGTGTGGGTGCCGGGGGCTGGGCCGGCCTGTGCGAGGTCTCACACCCAAGAAGGAGTTCTGGCCTTCGCTTTGCAGTCAGTAGATCCGGCTGCTCTTGAGGAATAAGTAAGTAAACATCGGGGTAAGGTGGCAGCTCCCCTTGGTGGAGGGTAATTCCCAGGGGTAATTGCCAGAGGGCTCAGTTGTGAGTTGCATCAGCCAGCAGCCAATATTCCTAGTAGCTGGGAGAACGAGTCCCTGGGTTTTGAATAGAGGTCTGGGGAATGCACAGTAAACACACACGCATAGCACACATATACACACACACACATATATACACACATACACACTCAGAGACAGACAGACAGACAGATATGCCCCCTGTCTGCTACCAAGTTTTCTTATCTAGATTTTCTGGGACTCAGAGAAGCATAGTCCTCAGAAACTACTTATATTCCATAGACTCCTGGCTACCTTGGATTAAGGAGGGTGAATGCTCCTACTTCTTGAATCATGTCCTTTCTCCTAACCATTGCTGACCAGCGGGAGGGTAACAGGGACTGTGGGGGCAGAGATCAAATTCTCTCTACCTCCGGTGAACACAGAGGCTGCACACCTCGCCTTTCCAGCTGTTACGCTGGAAGGAGAAAGAGCAGGAGAGGCCAAGGGTGTGTTGAGCACCTGGCTCTCCCCAGCTCAGTCTCTGAAAGAACAGGAAGCCTGCACCTGTGTCTATTGAGTCCAAAGAATTTCAGATCCCCTCCGATTAGAAAGCAAGACTCGCCTTCCCTGCTGTCCCCCGACCCCGTCACCGGCCTTCCTCTTCAGTTCTTTCACCATCCTTGTTCTGTCAAAGCGGAAAGAAACTACCAGGCCGCTCTGCAGGGCCTTCAGCCCTGCTGCAGAGTCCCAGCCAGGTAGTGCTCACCTTTCTCGGGAGGGGATTCTGAGTCCCTCATTTTTCAGAAATCTCCCCGGCTGTGCTGAGGCCCAGGTGGGCGCTGTGGGCTCACTGCTTCGGGCCCCATACATGGCTGTATCTCATTCAGTTTAGTCAAAGGCAGAAAATTCACTCACCCAAACTGTTCTGTCAATTGGGGAGTTTGGCACAGGTAATTCCAGGAATGTTTTTATATCCAAAGGATATGATAATCAGAGGACGGGTATAGGAATCCCCAGTTCCATGCATTACAGGGAACAGCTCCAGACTTAACCGTTAATTATGACAGAACCGTCTAGACAGAGCTGCCTACACATGAAAGAAAGTTTTCAACAGGTAGAAAAAGGGAAAACTTTTAGAAACAATACCCAGTTATTCAGATATTGTGTATTTCAGATTTAAACCTTTAAAACTCTAAATGAAGCCTATTAGTCAAAATAACATACTAATTGAGCTTTTGGACTCTGAAATCAGATATTCTGGCTTAGCTGTTGGTAGTTATATGGACTTGGAAGTACCTGCATTTGTAAATAAATCCAGAGTAGCTTGTAGCCAGCATCTTTATTAAGCTCTGTATTGTGAACATGTAGTCTACATACCTGAGATAACTACATAATGTGAAATTATATCAGATATTATACTAAATATGTCCTCACTCTGAGGAGTGTGTGAGACAAACACCCTCACATCATCATTGTAGCTGAATTACTTGACTTTTTCATTCCTTCAACAAGAGTTATTTGAGACTCTCTGTTGGTGTTGCCAGTGCAGACAGGAACAGGAAAGGACTCTGGTTTTACCTTCTTCAGTTCTACTTGGCAGTTTTAGGAGAAGGTCACAGGTTTTATTTCATTAGCAACCCTCACTTCTTTCCCAAGGAACAAGGGCTGCTGAGCCTGTTGCCCTGTTCTCCAGCCCTGCTTCCCGCTGTCCTGAGATCCTGTTTCCTTCTGTCCGTTTCTCATGCTGAGAGGGGCCGCCCCGCATCTGGCTTGGTGCTGAGCCAGGAACCGTGCGGTTCCCAACCTGCTGTGCAGAGAAATGGAATTAGTGCCAGCAGTCACAGTCACAGGGCGGGCTACCTCCAGCTTGTAGTAGTCACTGTATTTAAGCAACTGATCAGAATATCTTATTTGCCAATTTTAAGAACATTAATGAGAGTATGTAGTTTAAAGTGAGTGTATAAAAAATGGTAGCCTTTGAATATATTGAATTATCTCTTTATTTTATTTTATTTTATTTTATTTTATTTTATTTTATTTTATTTTATTTTATTTTCTGAAACAGAGTCTCACTCTGGTGCCCTGGCTAGAGTGCTGTGGCATCATAGCTCACAGCAACCTCAAGTTCTTGGGCTAAAGTGATCCTCTTGCCTTATTTTATCTGTTTTTAGTAGACGGTGTCTCTCTCTTGCTCAGGCTGGTCTCAAAGTCCTGAGCTCAAGCAGTCTGCCCACCTCAGCCTCTCAGAGTGCTAGGATTACAGGTATGAGCCACCATGCCCAGCCTCTCTGCGTTTTAAATTATCTTGAATTCTGTCATTTTCCTATGGATTATTTTAAAGTTAACAATATGCTTTTATCCTTCTTTGGTTTGCATAAGGATGTGTATAAGGATCCTTTATCTTTTCTTCAGCTGTAATAATGGCATTGTAAGCTCCCATTTACTGAGCTTTGTCTGCGCACCAAGGCTTGCCCTCTGCACACCCTCACAGCTACGCAGCAGGTATATAACCCACACCGTGCTCAGGAGGCTGAATTGCAGACCCAGGCAGACTAGTCTGGACCCTCATCCTTGCCCATGTGTCTCAGATAGTTCGTAGCTGCTGCAGACTCAGTTGGTCGGTTGGTGTTTTTTGATGGTAATTGGAGATGTCACTCAATGCAGAGGGTCAGAAACTTCTGCAAAGCAGGATACTGTGGTTCTTGCTGCTATTCATTTCTTATGAAAACCACGAACAATGATATTCCTGGGACAAGGCAGCAAAATCCGTCAAACATCCAGGTTATGGGGAGGGACTCAAAACGGCAGAGACAGCCCCAAGCCACCGAGAATAATCTTCCTTTGCCGTAAATGCTGCAGGTTGTCAGAATCATGTGCACAAGAATTTGGTCATGTCACTTTTGATGTTGCTGATTGTGTGGTTGAATCTGAATGGAAGGACAGATTATTAAGATTTGTAGTTGTTTTTTATTTTCATCAAAACCAACCAAACCAAAGATATTTCATGGAGGACAAAGGTATGCTTTCAAATAGACCACTTCAAGTAGGTTAATATTCAAAGGCATGCTCTAGTGTAAGTTAATGAGGATACCAGTCTACTAGGGATCGCTAAGGTGCTGACCTTGTTTTGAAAAAAAATTGTCCATAAGTTTTACAACATCCCGAAACTACTAGTCTATATATGCCCAGAAAGAATCTATTTCTTTTGAATATAAAAATATATATTCATTGTAGAAAATATCACTGTTATTTAGTACTACCTACTGTAAATATTTTTGGCTCTATCTTTATAATATTTGAATGTATACATATATATAATATGCAAATATACATATAAGTATTTTACAAAATTGAGCTTTCATTATATATGGCTCAGGAACAGGCCCTTTCGTGTAAAATACTGTTAGCGTGTCTCATGTCTGGAAGTAATCTTTTAAAATAGGATGCTTCATGCATATGTAGGCCTTCATTATCTGTTATTTTTCTGTTTGGAGACATTTAAATCTTTTACACATCTACGGTTTTTTTCTTATACTACATTATTTGAAGTACAATTGTTGGGTCAGTGGGTGGCCTTAGAATATTGCTAGGATTTCATGTCTTGAATGGAATTTTTGTCTTTTGCCTTCCTGGAGTGATGAGGGTCATGACTGAGTTGCTAATGACTAAATTATATTCCCTGAAAAATAAATTGACTGTTTTATTAGCAGAGAGCTACTGCATATGTCTTGGTATGCTTATGCAACAGTAGTAAATAATTTAACAAGAGAAACTTCGTCAAAGCATTTTAGTGCAGTGTAGCAGAAGAATTGAATGGTATTCTGGTGGCCTCAAGAGGCACCTGAATTATTGATAGGGCCTGGATAAATAAGAATAGTTCAAGTCCAATCTGCTAGCTGCTTCTCTTGGGTCTTGTCAACCCTATGGCTAGCATTTTTGAAAGAAATAAACAAAAACCAACCATCATCCCTTTACAATGATGTCATTTTCTGAAGTACTTTAGTAGATATTTTGAATTTGCATTTATGAATTGCTCATCAGGATGGCAGTCACACCACAGGGACCCAGCAAATGGCCCTCATGGGTACTGCTGTGCTTAAGTCTACACTGTGGCCTTTATCATTCAGTAAGAACAGGACGTATGCAACTGGCCTGGTTCTAAACTTAGCAGGCGAGGTGCTATGTAAGGCATTCACCATCAGTTCAGATGCTTTATAAAAGGCTTAAAAGGACATGGAGCAGATGATATATGCATGTCTCCTTGAAAACTTGACATAACAACTTAGAAAGCACAGCTATGTCAGGTGATTTGCACATTTTGTCACAGTTTGATACTTTGATACCAACACTCTAATGCTGGTAAGGTCACACACCACAAGCAAGGCGTTGTGTCAGCGACGAGCTGTACTTGGCAGTGGTCTCGTGGGATTGGGCGACAGCTGCCCTCTACAGGGATACCATTTTGTTTCTCATTCTGTATTTTTACTGTAATTTTTCTGTGTTTAAATACACAAATACTTGCCATTGTGTTACAAAATTGCCTGCAGTATTCAGTACAGGGACCAGCCGCAGGCCTCAGGAGCCTGGGATCGGCAGGCTGTCCCACCTGGCCGAGGTGTGAGGGAGATGCCGCTAGGTTTGGGGTCTTAATGTCTGCATGGCCGGGAAGTCAGCCAACAACACAGTCCTCACAACAGATCTCTGACGTCAAGCAACGCATGATTGTAGTTGAACTCATAATTACATTGAGAATCGTTGTTGAAAAGCACTTTTAGTTAAAAAAAAAATCTCCAAGTGTGGGTTATTTTAAATGGGTATTTCTAAGTTACTTTTATTTTCTTCTATTTGCCTAACTATAATTTCTGATTTTATATAATGACTATATTATATAATAAGACACACAATACAATAAAACAATAAAATACAAAAACAGAATACAGCAAAACAATTATTGCAAACTAAAACCTTAAGGAAAAATCTTGGTCTAGACTATGTAAGTGTTTACTATAAAGAAATGGGAAAAAATATATCCAGTAAGTAATTCACGTCCACTTGCTGTTTATTAATAGAGAATCAGCCTATTCTCCAGGTCTGATTGATAATTACACACTGTGGGTTATAATGAAATTTGATTAGACATCATTAGGATGTTTAAAATGAGACGACATGAAATAAGAGGACTTGTGAGCAGGACACAGTTTGTACATGTGCTCTAGCCACCCTACCTCCCAAATTATCTGTCAAATGTCCAAATACTTAAATACGAAAAACTATAATTTAACTTTTTTTTTTTTTTTTTTTTTTTTTTTTGCAGTTTTTGGCTGGGGCCCGGTTTGAACCTGCCACCTGCAGTATATAGGGCCAGGGCCCTACTCCTTTGAGCCACAGGTGCCGCCCTTAACTTTTCTTTTTTCCTTTTTTTTGTTTTTTTTTTTTTTGAGACAGAATCTCACTCTGTCACCCTGGATAGAATGCCATGGGGTCATTATAGCTCACAGCAACCTCAAACTCTTAGACTCAAGATACCTTTCAGCCTCAGCCTCCTGAGTAGCTGGGACTATAGGTGCCCACCACAGGGCCTGGCTAGTTTTTCTATTTTTAGTAGTTACGAGATCTCATGCTTACTAAGGCTGGTCTCAAACACTGAGCTCAAGCACTCCACCTGCCTCACCCTCCCAGATGCCAGGATCACAGGTGTGAGCCCCCGTGCCACATTTAACTTTTCACTGTGAGCAGATTCCCATCATCTTACTCAAACCTCCTGATGGCTCCCACCTCACTCACCACCTCCTCCCTTCCCCAGCTTTTTCTCTGTACCACTTACCTCTTTATAACTTTTATATATTTATGTAATTATTCACTTCCTGTCTCCCCTTAGTCCCAGTGTGAGTTCCTGAGGGAAGAGACCTTTGCATTGATCATGGAGACAGAGACCAGCATAGGGCAGGTGCTTGGTAAATAGTCACTGAATGGATACAGTAATGCATAGCTACTAAATACGTTTGAAGGACTACAGATGAGGAGCATCCATATAACAGAAGTTTTGAGGCATTTCAGCAAGGTCCAGTATTGGCAGAGCCCGGGCTTAAGCAACACTGTAGCATACAACCTCCTTTGCAAAGAGAAAGAGGTCAGAGGCAGTCAGAGCAGTGATGTACCCACAGAGGTCAGCTGGGAGGGCTGTAGAGGTCAGCTTGGAAGGCTGCAGAGGTCAGCTGGGAGGGCTGCAGGGAGGGCTGCAGGAGTCAGAAAGGAGAGATGTAGAGATCAGCCAAAGGGCTGCAGAGGTCAAAGATGAGAGCTATAGAGGTCAGCCAGGAGGACTGCAGAGGTGACCTAGGAGGACTGCAGAGGTCAGAGAGGAGGGCTGCAGAGGTCAGTGAGGAGGGCTGCAGAGGTCAGCTGGGAGGGCTGCAGAGGTCAGTGGGGAGAGCTGCAGAGGTCAGAGAGGAGGGCTGCGGAGGTCAGCCAAGAGGGCTGCAGAGGTCAGAGAGGAGCGCTGCAGAGGTCAGCTTGGAAGGCTGCAGAGGTCAGCCAGGAGGGCTGCAGAGGTCAGCTGGGAGGGCTGTAGAGGTCAGCAAGAAGGGCTGCAGGGAGGGCTGCAGGGGTCAGAAAGGAGAGACGCAGAGATCAGCCAAAGGGCTGCAGAGGTCAGAGAGGAGAGCTATAGAGGTCAGCCAGGAGGACTGCAGAGGTGACCTAGGAGGGCTGCAGAGGTCAGAGAGGAGGGCTGCAGAGGTCAGTGAGAAGGGCTGCAGGGAGGGCTGCAAGGGTCAGAAAGGAGTGAGGAAGAGAGAAGCCAAAGGGCTGCAGAGGTCAGAGAGGAGAGCTAGAGAGGTCAGCCAGGAGGACTGCAGAGGTCAGTGGGGAGAGCTGCAGAGGTCAGCGAAGAGGGCTGCAGAGGTCAGCGAGAAGGGCTGCAGAGGTCAGCGAGGAGGGCTGCAGAGGTCAGTGGGGAGAGCTGCAGAGGTCAGAGTGGAGGGCTACAGAGGTCAGTGAGGAGGGCTGCAGAGGTCAATCGAGAGGGCTGCAGAGGTCAGCAGCAAGGGCTGACAAGCCACATCCCTGGGACATCTCTCTGCTCTTTCCTAGATCAATAGCCCCAGGACGGCGTGTGTAAAGTACCATACTCTGCTGTTTGCATCCCCAGTTACAGGAACCTCACAGTAAGATCCCCCAGCACAGGCCGACACCTAACTCTCCCAACTCAACATTTCTCTTAGGATGATTTCCATCATTTTTCATCAATTCCTTGAGATATTCCTTACATCAATCCATTCCATGGAACCTATCAAAATCAAGCTCAGCCTGCTGTATGACTCTCACACCAACGTGAGGCCACAGGGGTTTTCTAGAGAGAGGAGTGTGCGTGTAGCTATGGAGGTGAGCGGAACAAAGCCCTTCAGAATTATGCTGTGGTGTTTCAGCTCTGGGCCTTCTCAAGCCTGTGTCAAGATGCTGAGGGTACAGCATACAGCAATGACCAAGACAGACCTCACCCTTGGCTCTTGGGGTGGGGGTGGGAGAATAGACATTTAAAATTTTAATTACAGAAACAATGTTTATTGTTCAGCTCCCTAGGGAAGCCCCTTGCTTCTTAAGACTTGCAGCCAGGAAAGCTGCAATTTGAATAAATTATTGAGAGTGGCTGGATGGGGCAGTGAGAGCCCAGAGGTAACTGTTTCAGAAAGAAACAGCATCTATGAAGAACCGGTGTGAGAGGGAGCATAGATTTTAAAGGGAAAAAGCAGTATCTTTTGTGGGTGGATCAAAGAATGAGAAAGGACAGATGACAAGGGTGTAACTGGAGCAGCAAGAAGTCAGGATTGAGGTGTGGGCAGTGGTTGAGAATTCACAGGCTACACTAGGCAGAGCCGGGCTCAGCTTTCAGCGTGCCTGGAGCGTGGAGAGTCGGCTGAAAGGGGGTTCGACTTGAGGCAGAGACACCCATTTAGAGGCTATTGTTCTGAGTCCAGATGAGCGGAGAGGACACTCTCCTTCGGTGGTGACAGTGGAGACAGAGGAGCAGTGTGCTGGGGACAGGATCTGTAGCCTTTGGTGACTGCTTGGCTGGGGTGGCAGAGGAGAACAACTATCAGGGGGACAGGCCGCCTGTGAGAGGAGGGGTTTGGACACAGAGGCTGTGATAGGCCAGGAGTGTGGAGAAGGCGGCCAGCTCAGTCCTGCATGTGTCTTGGGTGACTGGGTGGAGAAGTCCCATCCACAGATCGAGAATGTCAGGAGAGGGGTCCAGACTGGAGACTGGGACCTGCAGCCAGGGCCAGTCGAGGTGAGCCAGAGAAAAGATACGGGCTGAGAAGGAAAGACCATCCCGGAGGAACTCTCAGCCAAACCTGCAGTCAAAGGATGAGAGGAGGGACAGCGACCATCAAGTGACTGAGAAGGATCAGCAGGGGAAGCGGGAAGAAACCCTGGGCAGTGAGGTGTCTGGGAAGGGAAGGGAAGATGTGGCCCTGGGAGGGGTTGGCGTGACAGGGTATGACAAGTGTCACTGAAGGGGTCGCCTGGGACCTTAACAAGAGCCGTCGGAGCGGAACGGCAGGGCTTGTGTAATGAGAAGGTGAGCCGGTCAGGACAGGAAATGTGGACATGATGTGTGGAAACTGACCTGGAGAATGAAAAGCTTCGTTAGAGGCAGGGGTGGCGAACAAGTTCGACTACGCGCTCGGAGATCGCTCCTCAGAGGTCCCTCCTCAGAAGCAGCATAACAAAATCCAAACTTGGCAAAGAGCCACAGTATACAAAATAATGATAAGAGGCAAAGAGCCGAAA